>CABHPR010120634.1:4871-71456 GCA_902168415.1 Peromyscus melanophrys | reverse complement strand
ATGCAGTCTGAAGCTAGATGCAGAATGACTGTGGCTGTGACCATGGAAAAGTAAAGTTTTCTAGGCATCCTTTCTAAAACAGAAAATAGGTGGGAGGAAGCCTGGGTTCTACACCACTTCTAGTTCCTATTGCTCTACACAAGGTCTCTAGTTGCTCCCCAAAGCCAAGAGCTGTCATTTCTGCTGCTCATGCACTTGGCCAACAGAGAAGCACTGGTGATCCAGGGGCCTGTGCTTTCATTTCCCACTGGAAGTGGCTGTGCTCTGTCATTGAACAAGCTACTTAAGCTTGCTGTACCTCAGTTTCCTCATCAGTAAATCAAAGATAATAGCAATCAGCCACTTCACAGGTTTGACATAAAAATTCAATGAGGTAATACATATTAAACCCTCAGCCCAGCTCAGAAACATTAAACACTTAAAATGTTAGTAAATGGTACAATTTGTTCTGCAATTATTACCAGGGGCATGACAATGTCACTAACTCCAGAGAGAAGCCTCTACCAAGCAACCAGACCCTGTTCTTTACAAGTTCAGAAGGGATACAATAGTTTCAACCAGTCCTGTCATAGCTTCAGACAAACCAAACCTGAGGAACCAACCCTCAATAATCCGTACCATTCACAATGGAAATTCTAGCTCCTCACACTCTCCTTTCCTGCCCAGCAGCCCTTCCCCCAGACACAGTGCGGGCAGTCTATTGGGAAGAAAGCTCTTCAAACAATCAGGTGTTTCTGTCCTCCTCCCAAGGACATATCTGAACCTAAGAGGATGCCTACCAGTGCGGGGTATGTGAAATCTGAATTCATGGTTTAGGCTGGCAGCACAGCTACCTGGGATTAGGGGTGGGTTGGCAGTGGGGTTTCCCACCTGCTTCCCAGTGGGGAAGCAAGAAAAGCCTCCCAAGTTTGTAAAAGAACTCGGGTCCAACCCCACAGTGAACCTCTAAAAGGAAGGGGAAAGGGCTCCATCTGCTTGAAAGGAAGCAGTTATTTACAACTTTCTACTCATTTGCATCTAGTGACTGAAATAGGGAGAGGGAAAGGGGCTGTTTAGTCTCCTCCTTCCTTTTGATTTCCAGCAGCCAAACACAGCTGCAGAGAAAGAGTTAAAGGAGGGAGCTCCAGCCATTACCCCATCCTTGGTGCGTAGGGCTGTCTAGGGGGTCATGACAGTGCTGTCTGCTCTGGCTAGAGGCCACTCTGTGGCTTTCTGCAGCAGCTGTCCGGGCCCCCCAAGCAATTTGCAAGGTCAATGCTGACCTGCTTCCAAAGAGGAACACAACAATTCACTGACAATGAAGCAAATCGCGCATATTATGACCACATCGCAACCAGCCCCCCCAACCCCCAACCCCCGCCGCCTTCCTCAAACCAGGTTTTACCCCAGTGCCTCCCAGCCCAAATGCCACCTCTGGGCTTCCACCAGCCCCACTGGGGAACCCACGATAGCATCACAGCTGCAGAGCATGTCTCGCCTCCGACCAACCCAAGGAGACTCTCCTAATGGGAGAGAGATGCTATCTGGAAAGGAGACCTAAGCTTGGGGGAGGGGGAAGAAGGGAACATCTCTGTCTCTTACCGAGTGCCACAGTCACTTCCCCGAAGCAGAGAAGAAAAAAGGATAAATGAACTGAAACAAGTTGGAAGCTAAGCCTTGATAAAACGAGGCTTCTTCTCTTTCTTTAGGTCTCTGTCTTAGTCCCTATCTCAGTCTGTCTCTCTGCTTTGCTTGCTAGCTAGCTAGCTAGCGCGCGCTCACGCTATTCCCCTCTTCTTTCCCTCCGTCCTTCCCTCCTTCTCTCTCTGTCTCTGTCTCTCTGTTTCTCTCTCTGTCCCTCCCTCTGTCTAATCTCTCTCTTTCTCTCTCCCCTCCCCTCCCTCCCTTTCCCTCTCTCCCCCTCCCTTCGTCTCTCCCTCTCCCTTTCCCTCTCTCCTTTCTCCCTCCCTCTTTCCTTCCCTCCCTTTCTGCCTCCCTCCCAACCTTCCTCCCCTTCTCCCCACCCCCTTCACTGGCTTTACCACTGCCTAGTGCTGAGCACAGGGCTAAGCTAGGGTTCTAAACACAGAGCTGCAAACGCTTTAGATCTGTGGTTGTTTTACGAAAGACTAAAGTAGTATTTCATTCTTTGAGGTTTCCAGCAGAGAAATCAGGGGAAGCTCAAAGAGAAGGGGAGGAGCAGGGCAAGCAAAGCGGAGAGAAAGAGCAAAAGGCTGAGAGCAAATAGAAGATAAAGGAAGTATGAATTACCAAACCACTGTGAGATGCTTACTTCCCTCTTCAGGACCGAAGAGTGAGCTTCCTCCTTTTCTCTCTTCTTTTCCTTCCATCCCTATGGGCGTGCCTTCTCACCCTGGCTCTGAATAAAGGTTTGACAATCTTGTCTATTCAGATTCTGTCTCCGAGGATAATAATGAGCTCAAAACAAATATACATTTTTTAAAAAAAGTTGCTATTCACACTCCACTAAGAAAGAGTCCAGCCATGCTGATCCCCTAATGACCTTACATCCATGCCACCCCAATGAAGAAGATGTGTGGACCCAATTCAAAACTGTCAGCTCAAGCTTTCCTTTAGGGAAAACAGGACAACAGCAAGTCCATAGTGATGGAAAAAATATGCAAGCCCAAGAGAAGAAAATTGACTGATCCAAAATATAAAACAAAAGGAAGAAGAGCACTCTGAGGAATGTAAAGGAGCTGTAACAGAGTTGAAGGAGATTGAAAGATTAAACAAAGGAACTTAGATTTGAGGAAAAATTACTGTTGTCTTGGACAAGTCGTTTCTTCAATCTAGCCTTCAGAACCATCAATGACTAATTGAAAGGTGATGAAGTATATTGTCTTAAAAGACCATTCTAGATCTAGCAACCTAAGACTTAAAGACAGGAAACTCACATATGCAAGAAAATTATCAGATGTGGTGGTATTGTGTTCCCCAAAATATTGTGCACCCTAATAAACTTATCTGGGGTCAGAGAACAGAACAGCCACTAGATACAAAGGCTAGAAAATGTTGACACTCACACCTTTAATTCTAGCATTCCAGAGACAGAAATCCCTCTGGATCTCTGTGAGTTCAAGGCCACATTGGAAACAGCCAAGCATGGTGACTCACGCCTTTAGTCCCAGAAAGTGAGCCTTTAATCCCAGGGAGTGATGGCAGAAAGCAGAAAGGTATATAAGGCACGAAGACCAGGAACTAGAAGCTGATATAGATATATAGGATATGCAGATGACAGGATAAAAAGGTAGATTAATGAATCTACTTTTAAAGAACAACAACTTGTTTAAAATGTTTTACATTGTTATAAATTTTAGCTTATTGATACAAACTTAAAGTTGATTTTGTTATACTGTGTGTATATTTCTACTTTTGTTTGAGGTATTATGTTTATGTAACTCATTTAAAATTGTAATGGATAATTAAGAAATAGATTAATAATTAGTCATCTATGATAATCATATTTGCAGCCATGTTAGTTAAGTCTTCTAGATATACATAGATATATTTCAGATAGATAGGTAATCTTCAAATACTTCAAAGACCTACAGAATATGGCATTTAAAATGTTTTAAAAATTTAGACCTTCTAGACAGTGAGACATGTCTGCTCCTGGCAACACTGGATTTATTTCAGAGGAGAATGGGCATCGAAGACACTCCATATGGAATTTATCTTCACCTTGGCAAAAATAGCCAATTGGGAAAGAAACTGTTCTTGCCTGGACTGCTTGATCGACTGGACATGCAGGACCCATAGGAAGGTGACCACTGAACTTTGCTTGACAAAATGGTCCTTCAGGTTCCTGCTTTGCAGAAGAAACTGCCAGACATTCTACAGGACACACACACAAAAAAAATGACTGAGATACTCTAGGCCTGTGAGCTGAAAACAGATGCCCCAACTTTACAAGAGAACTTTGAATGACTGTCCAGGCTGTCAGCTGTCTCTTGTCTACCCTGCAAGACTCCCAAAAGTTGCTTGTTTCCTTCTCCCATTTCTCAGGTAGTATTATATCCTTCTGAGGTCTTTGATGTGGTTGAAGACTAGATAGTTGTAATTTCCTTAGTTGTGATAAAAGATAAGTTAGATATAAAACCTTAAACTCACAAATATAAGATAGGATATCTTCTTTAATATTGTAACTATAATTCTTGCTCGATAATTGTTTTGTTATATGTAATTTTACTATGTTAAAGTTAAAACCTTCCTTTTTGAAAAAGAAAAAAAAGGGGAAGTGCTGTGGATATCACTCTGTATCAATAAAGCACTGATTGGCCGGTAGCCAGACAGGAAGTATAGGCGGGACTAACAGAGAAGGGAGGAGAGGGAACAGGAAGGTGAGAGGAGAGAGACTGCCTGGAGCCGCGGCCAGAACAAGGAAGATGTAAAGTACCAGTAAGCCACGAGCCACGTGGCAAAGTAGAGATTAATAGAAATGGGCTAAATATAAGAGTAAGAGCTAGACAATGATAGGCCTGAGCAAATGGCCAAGCAGTTTAAATAATGTAAGCGTCTGTGTGTTTTTTTTGTAAGTGGTTTCTGGGACTGGTGGGACTTGGGAGCTGGCGGGACTTGGGAGCTCGAGAGAAATTTTCCAGCAACAAGAAGCTTTTAGCCTGGTTAAGCTTTCAGGCTTTGAGCAGCACAGTTCTGCTGAGATTCATTCTGGATGAGGACTGAGAGGCTTCCAGTCTGAGGAAACAGGATCAGCTGAGGAACTGGCTAGGTGAGGTGGCTGTGGCTTGTTCTGTCTCTCTGATCTTCCAGCATTCACCCCAATACCCGGCTCCAGGTTTGTTTTTATTAATAAGACCCTTTAGGATTCGTGCTACAACCAGATTTCAAAGGTTCTCCAAAAATAAGTCTTCAATGATCATTCCACTGTTTTGTGTGTTTCAGAAGCAACATGAATATGAACATGAATGTAAATAATTACTGCTATCAAAAAAATCACTCTCTACTTATTTAGGATGATTAGCCTAAAACCATTTTTTTTTATTTTATGTGTATGGTTGTTTTGCCTGCATGTATGGCTGTGTTCCACCTGTGTGCCTAGAGAGGCCAGAATAGGGTGGCAGATCCCCTGCAACTGGAGTTACAGAATTTTGTGATCTGCCATGTATGTCTTGGGAATCAAACCTTAGTTTTCTGCAAGAGCAACAAGTGCTTAACCACTGAACCATCTCTCCAACTCCCTTAAACCTTTTGAAAATCAAACCTTCATATGGTAATTTCTGGCCTACTCAGAGAAACTTAAAGGACATTTGACTGGAAATCAATTATTCCTCAATAAGAAAGAGTAACTGAAACCTGAGTAGGTATTTAAAGTTTTCATAGTGTTCCATTTCTATTTAAACTACAGTGCTATTATCTTTTCATTAATTCCCAATACTCTCTACTGCTACCCACCAAAGTGCATATGCACAACTATACATTTCTGTCAAAGTATATATCATCAGATTGATTGTGTAGGGAGCAGGAGACACATAAGCTTGGAGTTATGGAGCTGAAAGAACACATAAAGATAAGCAGCATTGTACAAAAGCAAACATGACTGAAGGAAAAATAAATCACACACAATATCATGGTACATGATATTGGTCCTTAGACTAAGGACCAACATCTAGATTGCTAACTCCAGATTTAGCATATTTATCCACCAAAAGAACAAATAAACTGTGCATAAAAGCAAGTGTGTTTGTGAACAGATACCTATGCAAGTGCCTTCCTATTTTCTTATATATAGATTTGTTTATACAAATGTCCACTTAATGTAGTGGGTTAGTAACCCAATAAAAATGCATGTAACTATCATGAGGATGGGGTGTTAATTTTCTAGAACTTCCATAATAAATGACCATCCTTTCAACAGTATAGATCAACAGCAATTTATTCTGCCATTATTCTAAAGGACAGGAGCCCAGTTGAGCTGTTAGCAGAACCACACTCCCTCCACAGGGTCAAGGAGGAAATTCAAACTTGTCTCTTCTTTCTGTTGGATCCTGGCATTCCTTGTCATACAGAAACATCACTCCAATCATTGCCTGTGCCTTCAATTCTCCTTGTACATCCCTTTGTGTGCAAACTTACAGTCACACTAAACCCAAGATGATTTCATCATCACTAACAACTTCCACAAAGACTTACTATCAAGACATAGTTATAACCTGAGGTTATGAACAGATATGAATTTTAGTAGGACACTACTCAATCCACTTCAGTTAACTTTTCATTTTTGTCCAAAATACTGAATAAAAAATAAACCAACAGTATAACATTTTTCTGTTTGTTTGTTTGTTTATTTATGTTTTTTGAGACTGGGTTTCTCTGTGTGACTGCTCTGGCTGTCCTGGAACTTGCTCTGAAGACCAGACTGGCCTTGAACTCACAGAGATCCACCTGCCTCTGCCTCCAGAGTGCTGGGATTAAAGGCATGCACTGCCCTCTCAACTTTGTATATATCTGAATACAAATTATTTAGCTGAAGACGCTCTCAAAACAAATACTGTCCCTTAAGTCATATAATTCTATCATATATTCATTACACAAAACAATAGACTTCTTCCTCTGTGACATTTTCATATATGTACACCATGTATATTAATGTATTGACCCACAAATACTCTCTGTTGTCTATAGTGGTATTTTATTTGTACTGAAATGTGATTTTATTTGTATGTTAATAAATAAAGTTGCCTAGGGGTCAGAGCTATTAGCAAGCCATAGCGAAAGCCAGTTGTGGTGGTGCACGCCAGTAGGATTTGCTGAAGGAGGCGCACGCCTTTAATCCCAGCACTTGGTAGGCAGAACTAGGTAGATCTCTGTGTGTTCAAGGATACAGCCAGCATTGGAGACACACGCTCCAATGTGTGTCTGGAGGTCTGTACAGACAGGCAGTGACGAGGCAGTCATGTGGTTGGGCTTACGACCAATGAGAAGACAGAACACAGAGTCTATTTAAAAACAAACAGACAGGAAGTAGCCCCTTTTCGGAGAGGTCTTCTGGCTGAAGAGGCTAGCTGGCAGCCGGCGGGTAAGGCTCTTAGCTCTGACCTCTTGGGCTTTTATCCTTACATTGGCTCTGTGTTTCTTATTTAATAAGACGATTGGTTACATCTATAGTTGTCTAATCACTGATTCTATTCTTTGACTCAGATAATCCTCCTGTTTTTATGTCCTATCTGTTTTTTAAAATCTGGATAGTAATATATGATAAAACATATGCTGTTTGTCTTTTTTTAGTATGGCAAACACTTAAAATGATGATCTTACTAAAAAAAAAAAAAGACATGTAAACTAATGGAGAATATGAGACCCAGAAATCACATTATTTTATCTCTGTAAAAAATTAGTAACATTTCATAATTACATTCATTCCATTGAAAATCAAGAAAATTTTTACTAGGGCCACCTTGGATAATATTTAAGAAGGTTCTTGCAAACAAACCATGATATAGGTCACAAAGTACATAAGTGTCAAGCAAGCATCAAGAAATAAGAAGGGAATTGACACATGGAAGTTTTGCCTGATGGCAGCCCCCAGGCCAAAGCAGTAAATAAAACTCCAGAGATACTAGAATCACTATTGCATCTGTTAAATGTTTAGCAACTGAATCTTGAGGAAAAAATATAAATAAAAATAAATAAAGCCTAATTCATAGCATTTGCCATATTCCATAGTGTAATTGTATCCGCAATGCACAACTCTGTGGATGGGGAGTTAAGAATACAAGTACACAATCCAGTGCTAGCTAAGTCCCCCACACAATTTTTCACAGTCCATGTGGCTTGAAAAGTCAGGAGACAGAATTCAGGATGAACACCACAGTTTGTAACTTATGTGAGAAAACCAAAAATAAAAAAAAATACAAAGTAGATATAAACTGTCCAAATCTGGTAAAACTCATGAAATATGCATATGGGGACAGACTCCAAAGGATATAAATAAAGCTGAAAGGATTAAGCAGAGTTTTAATACTGTCTACCACAAGGGACAATTGAAAGTTTCACTTCAGCCATTTCACGGTTTACTGAAACAAACATAAAAAAGATATAGAAATAACAGAATAAAAGGGTAGATTATTGAGTCTACTCTGAAAAGAAAAAAGGGAAGATATAGAAATGATAAGATAAAAGGTAGATTTCTAAATCTACTCAGAAAAGAAAAAAGAGAGAATATGGATATGATAAGATAAAAAGTTAGGTTATTGAATCTACTTTTAAAAAGGAACTACTTGTTTTAAATAGGATAAGTAATGAAATTTTTGGTCTGAATTTGTCAAATGTTAATGGACTAGACATTGTTAATGTAATTCTTGACTGTATATATTATATATACTTATTGTATATATTTTTTCTTATATTAGTTATAACTTTTTTAAACAAGAAGACTGAATCTAATCTCCTTTGTTTATCTTTTTTTCCCTGACCATTAACAATTAACAACTTGTAACCAACCATTGTAAACAATGACAATATCCATAATTCATTAAACAATCAAAAACCTCCCATCCCACATCTTGGGAATGTGGGTGTCCTGTTTGTAAAATTACTTCCTGCTGTCTGGGGGTGAAGGCATCTTTAGGGAATCCTGAAAAGAAAAATTTGGGGTTACATGTCAAGTCCTGGGAGAGTTAGCTGTATCATTTGTCCAGTCTCTGCATAATGGGAAAGTGCAGGGCTTGTCTCAAGTCCTTGCTTGAGTTGTCTATGAATCTGAATCATCTTAGCTAGCCATCTTGAAATTGCCCTGAGTACTTTGTAGTCCAAAACTGATCTTTGGATGATGTTAATCAGTTTAATGGCTTTATTATAGTTCATGTGGAATCATCATTGTGGGATCCTGTCATCCTTTTGGAGATTTCAAAGTTGCTGTTAGGTGTGGTCATGGTTCACTGCAGAAATTTATTTTTTGTGCCTCCTCAGTGGTTTGGAGCAATCTTACTTGTATCTTTCGCAGAATCCTGTCTCACAGCCAGTCCCAAGTTTGCAATACAACAGTTTCCATTATTCTTCACCAAGATATTGTTTTATTTCAAATTTCTTTGAGCAATAGCTGGCTTTCCTTGGGTACCAACAATCTCCTTGTGAAGATGGGCAAGACCACTTGCCATGGACAGAGTGAGTTTGATCATCCCTTCCACTGTAATAGTGTATCTATTCTTGTAATTAAAAAGGGATCCATGCTCATGGTAATCTGACACCAGCCATAGCTGAGTCCATGTGCCATTGTCTTTGTTGTCTGCTGCTATAAATCCTAGGATGTTTTCATGGCACAAGATCACGGTCTGATAAATCTCTGCCTCTCGAAACCACGAACATTTTTCCCTAGAAGAGAATATCTTCATAGCAACTTCTTCTTGCCACCAGTTGCCTCACCAAACTTCTCCAAAACTGACCTTTGCCAATGCTTTCTTGTAACATAATGGTCCTGGCAATTGTTTTCTGAACAAGCAGTGGTAAACCTTTCTTCCCTGGTAGCAGCACTGCTACTGCTACCAACAGGATGAGAAGCAGCCGGCAACATGATCCCACTGCCACCTTATGTGGCTCAGCCCACCCTGGCCATAGCTTCTCCTCAGCAAGTCTCCCAGGCTGACCTCAAACTCAGAATCTTCCTGCTTCAACCTTCTTCAGCAAATCTTACCTGAGTGTGCCACTACAGCTGGCTGCCTGCAGCTAGGGCCTGAGCTGGGAACTGCAAGGCTACAGGTAAGTGGCTTTTTCATGAATTCCTGCCACACATTGGGCATCAAATGTAACACAATTTTAACTGGTCTTATTAATAAAAACCCAGTGTCAGCTATTGGGGCAAATTCTGAAAGATCAGAGAGACAGAATAAGCCACAGCTAACCTCACCTCGCCAACTTCTCAGCCGATCCTGTTTCCTCAAACTGGAAGTCCCTGAGTCTTCATCTGAATGGATCTCAGCTGAACTGCTGCTAAAAGCCTAAAAACTTAAAAGCCTCTAGTTCCTGGTCCTCACACCTTATATACCTTTCTGCTTCCTGCCATCACTTCCTGGGATTAAAGGCATGTGTTCTTCCCAAGCAAGACATGAAATCTCAAGTGCTGGGATTAAAGGTATGTGTCACCATGCCTGGCTGTTTCCAGTGTGGCCTTGAACTCACAGAGTTCCGGATGGATCTCTGCCTCCAGAATGCTAGGATTAAAGGTGTGTGCTACCACTGCCTACCCTCTATGTTTAATATAGTGGCTGTTCTGTTCTCTGACCCCCAGATAAGTTTATTGGGGTGCACAATATATCAACCACAGAATTCTACAAAATATGTCTTTCACAATGTTGAAGATATATTCCAAATTTATAATAAAACAAAGAAATATGAAAATATTATCCATACTCAAGAGAAAACACACTTTGTAGAGCCCAGCTTCAATTAAAACAAATGCTGAAATTAGTAGGAATGGTTTTAAATAATCTCTCATTACTACATTAATAGAAATAAAAATACACTTGCAATAAATGAACAAGCTGGAAATTGCAGCAAGGTGAAGAATTTTAAAAAATGCAAATTCTATAACTAAAAATACAAATCTCTCAAATAAGTTTACTGAACAGATTTGAAATAGTAGAAGAAAGGGATAACTAGAATATCAATACATATTCCCCAATCTGAAGTATAAAAAGAATATAGACTTTAAAAAACAGGACCCCAAGAAAGACACAGGGATCACCCAATGACGGAGAAATGGACGAGATCTTCACGAACAGCCTGGACATGAGTGGGGGAAATGAAGGGTGAGGGTCGAGGAAAAGAGAGTTTGGGAGAGCGGGAGATCCCAGCTGGATCAAGAACAGAGAGGGAGAACAAGGAATAGGAGACTATGATAAATGAAGACCACATGAGAATAGGAAGAAGCAAAGTACTAGAGAGGCCCACAGAAATCCACAAAATACCACCACAATAGACTGCTGGCAATGGTCGAGAGACAGCCCAAACTGACCCAATCTGGTGATGGGATGGCCAAACACCCTAATTGTCATGCTAGAAACCCCATCCAATGACTGAGGGATCTGGATGCAGAGATCCAAGGCTAGGCCCCGGGTGGAGCTCCAGGAGTCAAATTAGTGAGAAAGAGGAGGGTTTATATGAGCGAGAATTGTTGAGACCAAGGTTGGATAAAGCACAGGGACAAATAGCCAAACGAATGGAAACACATGAACTATGAACCAATAGCTGAGGAGCCCCCAACTGGATCAGGCCCTCTGAATAGGTGAGACAGTTGATTGGCTTGATCTGTTTGGGAGGCATCCAGGCAGTGGGACTGGGTCCTTTGCTCATTGCATGAGTTGGCTGTTTGAAACCTGGGGCTTAGCAGAGATGCTTGGCTCAGCCTGGGAGGAGGGGACTGGCCCTGCCTGGACTGAGTCTACCAGGTTGATCTCAATCCTCAGGGGAGTCTTTGCCCTGGAGGAGATGGAAATGGGGGGTGGGCTGGGGGGAAGGGGAGTGGGACGGGAGGGGGGAGAACAAGGGAATCCGTGGCTGATATGTAGAACTGAAGTGTATTGTAAAATAAAATAAAATAAATAAATAAAAGTATGAACATGGGGGGGGATGAAATATAAGTAGTATGTGAGACAATAACAAACTTATCACATATATGTAATTAAAGTGCCAGAAGACCCACAAGAAATAAAAGCTTTTGAAAAACAATGCTAAAGATATTTATAAATATTGTGAAAACTCATGAAATTGAATACATTAAATATGATCAGGCTATTGTATATTAATTCCAATTCTAACAAAGTATTCTTTAAAAAACAAAGGATATATTTTCAAATTCAGCAGTCTCAATGATCTCTAAGGTATAGAACACATTTAGGTATAGGATAGACTTTGGAAAATAAATACAAAGAGAAAACCTTGCAACTTTCCAGCAAAAAAAAAAATACTTAGAACAATAAAGTTAACCACAGAATAAGGAAGAAGCATTTTATAAAGTTGATATGGATTTGGGAGTTTAGGTCAGTGGAGGACATTTATCTCTCATGTGCAAAGCCATGGGTTTACTCAAGCATTGCAAAAGCCAATCAATAAAATTGACATTTTAAAATTTGTAAATACAGAATTATGTATTCACCAAAAGAAACTTTCATAAATAAATGTAAATGCTGCTGCTTGCAGATAAATTAATGGTAGGACAATGTCATCAATATATTTACTAAAGGAAATATTTTTCTTTACCAAGATGAGGATAATATCTAGGGCTTCACACATGTAGCCAAGTGTTCTGCCACTAAGTCATGCATCTTCAAACCATACAGAAGATATTAAGTGAATGGAAACAATATTAAATAAAATTTTGAGTCTTCTGAGTGAAAAATATCAGAAATAATAATATTAATGGGGATGGGGATAAGGAAACAGGAAATACCTAAGGCCAAAGAAATAGAATTAAAATTGCAAACAACATAGCTTCAAAAAATTATCATTTGTTTTTTTTTTAATATCTACAAAGTCTAACTTTATTCCTATCATTCTTGATACAGAGACAGGCAGATCTCTGTGAGATTCAGGCCAGCAAAGCTACAGAGTCAGACCCTGTCTCAAAAAAACAAAAATAAGTAAAAATAAAAAGATATACACAATTGACAAAATATTTCTGGAATAATTAAGAAAAATAGAAAAATCTCAAATAAAATAATAAAAGAAGAAACATTACAGGTAATGCTAGAGAAATGCAAAGAAACATATAAATGATGATATGCCAACACTAGAAAAAACAAAAACAAATAGTTACATTCCTAGAGACTTACTACCTACCAGATTGAATTATAAACACAAATAAAATATGAATAAACTAAAATAACAAGCAAGTAGACTTCATTTGTAATAAAAAAATCCCATAAATAAGAAGCCCAGTGAATGGTGGCTTCATTAATGAATTTTGCCGGAATATATATCATTACTTTTAAACCTGAAAATACTTCTGTGGACCAAATACTTCCAAACTGATGTTGCAAAGACAGTATTGCATTAACAAAAAGCCAAACAAAGACACTACAAGAGCAGTAATTTTTTGTCCTATATTCCTAATAAATACAAATGTAAACCTATTGAATAAAATATCAGAAACAGAAATCAACAGCAACCAAAAGGATCATACACCATTACTGAGTTGTATTTACTCCTGTAGTACAAAGATGTTTTGACATGCACAAATCATTAACCAAATGAAAGATAAAGGTAATATAATGCAGAACAAGAATTTAAAAAGTTCAACAGCATTTTGTGCTGTGGATATTGCTCTGTATAAATAAAATGCTGATTGGCCAGTAGCAAGGCAGGAAGTATAGGCAGGACAAGCAGAGAAGAGGATTCTGGGAACAGGAAGGCTGAGGCAAGAGACGCTGCCAGCCGCTGCCATGAGTACCAACATGTAAGATACTGGTAAGCCACAAGCCATGTGGCAAGATATAGACTAATAGAAATGGGTTAATTTAAGATAGAAGAACTAGATAACAAGAAGCCTGCCATGGCCATACAGTTTGTAAGCAATATAAGTCTCTGTGTTTACTTGGTTGGGTCTGAGCGGCTGTGGGACTGGCAGGTGAGAGATAGGTCCCGACCGTGGGCCAGGCAGGACTGGAGAAAACACTAGCTACAATTTTGTGCTTTATATAAACAACTCTGAATATACTGGGTGTGGAAGGTACATACTCCAAAATAATTAAGGTTTTATCTTGAAAGGACCAAGCAGATGCCACAACAGGCTGCTCAGTCTTCTCTCAGAGATCAGGCCTCAATTTCAGTTTCCTGAGACTTGAGCAAGCAGTCTCTGGGAGGGCCATGAACAAAAGACAAAGTCCTTGCAGTAGCTTCCTTTCTGCACGTACTCTGACTGAGTAAAGTTCAGCCAGATGTTTACTGTATGGGGCCCCTCACCAACTTACCACTGAGCCAGCCCCCATAGTCAGTATGTGCTTGGCCAGCCAGCCCCCATGGTGGCTCAAGGACAAAGCCTGGGACTTGTGCTGGACAGCCCCCAAAGTGATAATTGTATTCCTAAGTGCAGATAAGAATTTAGACCCCTTCTTCCCAGGTGGCTTTATCAGCTACAGAAACTTAAGAAAACACAGAGTCAGGATATTCAACCATCTGGCAGAGGCTAAGTGGTCATAAAACATCCCAAACTTCACGGACTCTGGAGATGGGTTGTAAAACTCCTGACAGGGCAAACAGATAAGCTAAAATATGACCAAGTCCAGGCCCGGGAAAATCTGGACCAATCAAGGATGGACCCGTACTAACCCCCTCCCCTCTAAGAAATTTGATGGGTTTTGCCTATAAAAACTAACTTCCCCAAGAAAGGACAAGCTCCTCCCGGCCTCACTGCTACTAGTGAGTACTCTGAACGAGCTTCCCTGACCATGGCTTGTAAGAATAAACCTTGCTTTTGCATTCTGTACCTAAAGTCTCCGGTGGCTTCTTTGGGGACGTGATCTGGGCATAACAATCTGATAATCCCACAGCTAATATCATAGTAACTATTAAAACTTGAACCTTTCCTGTAAAGAGAAGAAATTTGATTTCGATATTCCACCCACACACAAAAAAAACTTTTCAATGAACAAAGTCATGACACAAAAAATATTTGCATATGTATACATCATCATGAACAGCTTATTCAATAAACAATGTCAGGAAAACTGTACATCTAGAATTATGAAAAAGAATGAAATTGAACCATGTACAAAAAGTAACTTGAAATCAATTAAAGTCTTAATTGTACCACCTGAAATTATAAGACTTCTAAAAGAAAACTTTTGTTTTTGTTTTTATTTTTGTTTTTCTGAATGGCTTTGGTAGCAATTTCATAAATATGATACCAAAAATATAGGTAACAAAAACAATAAATATGCAGATGAGACTTCATCAAATTTAAAGGTTTCTGCCTGGCAAAGGAAACAACTCAACTCTGGTCAAATTTTTGTCATCACTTATGTATAATATTATGTCTTTTTTTTTTTTCTTTTGGTTTTTCGAGACAGGGTTTCTCTGTGTAGCTTTGCGCCTTTCCTGGAACTCACTTGGTAGCCCAGGCTGGCCTCGAACTCACAGAGATCCCCCTGGCTCTGCCTCCCGAGTGCTGGGATTAAAGGCGTGCGCCACCAACGCCTGGCCATATTATGTCATTTGTAAGTAGGGATAGTTTGACTTCTTTTCTTATTTGTATCCCTTTAATTTTCTTCTCTTGCTTTAGTCTCAAGCTATTGCCTCAAGTACTATATTGGAAAAGAGTGGGAATAGTGAATAGCCCTGTGTCATTTCCACTTTTAATGGATTGAGTTGAGGTTTTTCTCTGTTTAGAATAAAGTTGGCTATGGGTTTGTCACACATAATATTTATTATGTTGATATATGAGAAAAATACCAAAGCAAACATTTTATCCAAAGAAAATATACAATGAAATAGATATATAAAAAATACTCAGCATCAACATTCATCTGGGAGAAATAAAAACTAAAACGAGATATCCTATCACACTAGTGATGAAGTCAGGTCCTCTGAAGAGCTGTATACACTCATAACAAGTGAGCCATTTCTCCAGACCCAACACTTGGTTTTTATACATTGATCTTGTATGCTGTATTACTAGGATTAGTAGTACATTTGTACAATTATTTATATTTCCCTATAAAACTTGTATACTATTATGAATTTAATGTACAATTATGTATTATTATGATTCTTATACTTTGTGCTAATTTTTATTTTTGTTAACACTTATTTTAGCTTAAAAAGTTTCTCATATAAATTATTTTACTTACTACTTCATTTCTATTTTTATTGACCAGCAGCAATGAGATATATAGGGATATATATAAATTTTAGATATATTAATCATGCTAATTATCATGTATATGCTATCCCATCTACATATTTTGGTCTGATTTAGAACATTTAAAATCTACTCTTTAAGTAAGTTACAAACATATCATTATGCTCACCATGTTGTATAATAACATAAGTCCCAATAATATAGAATATATAAGATTCATAATAATATCTAATTATACAGTTTCCAGCATTCATGACAAGAGGCACACTTGCTCTTGTCTATAACTCCAGTTCCAGAGGATCCTTCACTCTCTTCTCACTTCCATAGGCACCTGCACTACCTTAGCACATATCCACACAGAGATACACAGACACACATACACACACATACATAATTAGAATAAAATAAATCTTTTCTAAAATAAAATTTATTTTATTCATTAGCAACAAGTGAAAGTGATTCTAAAGAACAAGATTAATTTTAAGAACAACAAAGAGTCAATGACTGGAATGTATTTAACAAAAAAGCATCTTTATATGGAAAACTACATAAAGTTTCACAGAAAATAGTTTATAAAATTGAATTCTAAGACTTAGTATTAACAAAGTGACAATTTTCACTAACTATAATAAAAACGACAGGATTATCAAACAAGATTTTATAGAGCTATTTGCAAAACTATAATGTTAAGTGAAATAGTGAAATTTTACATGAACTGACAAGAATTTGTAGACATTTCCTGTAAACGAAAAATTCTTAGAGTGTTTATAGTCATTTTAAAAACAAAAGACAAACTTGAAGGAGTTGCTGTCTGATTTCAAGATGTATTTGAAATTGCACTAATTAAGGTAGTATGGAACTAGCAGAGTAGAAGAATGGTTGACAAAATGAAATAGAAGCCAGAGGAAGATTTATATAGAGAGACTTGCAGTGATGTTCTCAAAGCAATCCACTCCATAAGAAATGATGTTGAACTAGTTGGATATTTCTATGAAGGTGACAATGAACCTTAACCTTCCTTCACCTCACATCCCAAAATCAATTTGGGATTTATCACAGATGTCAATGTGAAAGGTAAGTTATAATACTTCTAAAAGACAGCATAGGAAAATGTCTTCAACTTTTTGATGTAGTCAAAGGTTTATTACATGATGATAAATAAAGCAATACCTATTAAAGAAAATAAAGATAATTTGGGCCTCAACATAAACCTCTGATCACAAAAGATACCATCAAGGATGGTGCAATGACATCCACAGACTGGAAGAAATATTTTCAATCCATATCTGTGACAAAGACTCAATAGCCAGTATATATGATTTTATAAAGTTATAATAAACTTCATAAACAATAGAATTCAGCAAAATAAGAGACACTGTAATAAAGAGGAACTCTAGAAAGAAAAGATATATACAAATAGCTAACAAGAAGGTATATTATTAGATATCATAAAAGGTCTAATTCAAACCATTACGAAATGTCACTATAATTAACTAAAATGAATAATTTACTCATAGTCACTGATTGCTAATAGTATCAAAGATTTGACCCAACTTGAAGTTTTTTACATGAAAGATTGATCTTTAAAATAGCACAAGCACTTCAAAGGCTTTTTGTAATTTTTTACAAAATGTAATACATACCTACACTTATAGTGATCCTATTTATAAGTATATAGCCAATAGAAAGGAAATCATCTATTTACAGAAAGAACTGTACAAGAAGTTTCCAAACAATTTATACATATCAGGTCAGGGAAAAGACAGTGCATAGCAACAGGCTGATTAGGGACACAGTCAAACCAAGTTTTTCCTATTAAGAAAATCTAGGCCAAAACAATTTCACTGCCAATCTCAAACAATAACTCAAGAAAAGAATTATGATTTTACAATAAAACCCATTCATAGAATAAACCAAGATACAACACTCCCCAAATCATTTATATTTGATAACATTCTGACTCATGGATGTGAGAAAATTCTTAAAGATATTTTAAAATCATATCTAACAGTATATAAACAGCTTAATACATCATGACCTGGTTTTATTTATCCCAGAAAGGCAATTTTAGTTTAAAATCTTAAATGCAATTCACCACATTAATATTTTAGAAGAAAACAATATTTTGATTACATAAAGAGGCAGTAAAAAAAGGCAAACATTGATAGAATTTGATTTCTATCTCTTCCAAAAATAGCAAAATGGGGAACAAGGTAACATCCTTAATATGAACCAATGTATAAAAAAAACATACTGAAAATAGTACATCTATCTATATTTATTGCACTGTTTCTCTCTGTTATTAAGAATCTGACAAAAAAGGGGGGGGGCTCAGTCAGTAAAGTGTCTGCCAACCAAACATGAGGAGCAGAGTTCAATCCCAAAGCACCCATGGAAAATTTGAACATGAATATGGTGAATAAATCTGGAACCCTAGAGGTAGGAAAGCAGATACTGGAGGATACTTAGAACTCATTGGCCACTGTAGCCAAATTAGCAATCCCTGTTTCAAAAAATAAGGTGGACAATGATGAAAGAAAGTATTCAGCATCAATCCCTCAACTCCATATACACACCCCTCACACACACACATATCTATATTTATTCACACATGAACTCCTACGTACACATGCATAAACCCAGAAAGAATCTGACAGTCTCTGTGCACTCATCACTGCTCTTGAGGCTTTGAAGTGAAGGGCATAGTTTAGTGATTGGGACTAGAAAAAGAAATGAAATGCTAAGTATAGAAAAACAGATATAAAATGCAGTATTCACACATTATATTATCAAGAATACAGAAACATAACAGATGATCTATTGTTTTTACAAAAAGATTTTAGTCAAATCATTAGGTTAAAAAAATAATACATAAAAATCACCTTTTGGTTCTATAAATAATCAAGAAAATTTAAATCCCAATTAGAATAGCATCAAACTTTTCTATTTAAAAATCTTTTAAATAAAATGAGAGGCAAAATCTTCAAATAGTAGAGAAATCTGGACATTGTGCTACAATCACAACATTGTAAAGACATCCCATAATGGTGGAAACAACGATCATATAAATTAAAATTCCAAGGAACAGAAAAAATTTCCAAGTTGAGTTAGTTAATAATATCCAACCTTTTTATGTCCTGAAAAATGTACCAATTCTGAGAGTAAGCTAAGATTCAAGTTTACTCAGGCAGAATCTCTACTGGGAAAAAGAAAAATAAAGCAAACCTTTTAGCAGTTTTATAGGGCTGATATGACAAATTTTAAAAGTTTACAAGTCTCAAATGCTCTGCATATATTTTTCCTCACCAAATATTTTAATTTGTCTGTCCCCACACAAGACATTGGTTTGCATTGTAACAAAAGAGGAAAAGTAGAATTCTAGCTAGAATTTCTTGTCTGAAGCTTCTTTTAGACATTATACACAGCATACAATAAAAATGATTAGATTCACAAAGAGGCAAAAAAAAAAACATGGCATATAAACCAGATGATAAAAAGGTGTGGAGTCACAGATAGTCTGAATTTGGGAATAATGATAAAACTATTATTGTTGTCCCATTATGCATATGTTTTATGTGTGGCATATATGCATGTGTGGAAATGTGCTCCTGTGTGGAGTACATGTATATGTGCAAGTGCATGTATGTGTAGGTGAATATGGAAGCCATTGTTGGGTTTCTTTTTCTTTTTTTTTTTTTCATGGTTTTGTTTTTTGTTTTTTTTGGTGTTTTTTTGTTTTTTGTTTTTGTTTTTGTTTTTGTTTTTCCGAGACAGGGTTTCTCTGTGCAGCTTTGTGCCTTTCCTGGAACTCGCTTTGGAGACCAGGCTGGCCTCGAACTCACGGAGATCCGCCTGGCTCTGCCTCCTGAGTGCTGGGATTAAAGGCGTGTGCCACCACCGCCCGGCTGGGTTTCTTTTTCAATTGCTCTCTACTGTACTTTTAGAGACAGGATCTCTCACTGAACTTGAGGCTCACTAAAGTTTGGCTAGACTAGCTATTCAGCAAGCTCTGTGGACTCACTTGTCTCTGCTATCCCAGCACTGACATTACAGGTACATACTGCCATATGTAGATGTAACCGTCTTATTAAATAAGAAACACAGAGCCAATGCAAAGATGAAAGCCCAAGAGGTCAGAGTGATAGCTAAGAGCTAAAAACCTTACCCTTCACTGCTGCTGCTATCTTCCTCAGCCAGAGACCTACTTCCTGTCTGTTTGTCTTTTTTATAGACTTTCTATTCTGCCTTCTCATTGGTTGTAAACCCAACCACATGACCTCCTTGTCACTGCCTGTCTGTGGTCACTCCAGGTCTTCCATGGTACTGAGATTAAAGGCGTATGTCTCCATGCTGGCTGTATCCTTGAACCCACAGAGATCTACCTAGTTCTGCCTACCAAGTGCTGGGATTAAAGGTGTGCACCACCACCACGCAGTTTCTGCTATGGCTTGCTATTAGCTCTGACCCTCAGGCAAATTTATTTATTAACATACAAATAAAATCACATTTCAGTACAAATAAAATATCACCATAGCCATACCTAGGTTTTATTCCAGTCCTCATGCTTGTGTGGTACTTCATTGATATTCTTAAAGAAACAGAGGAAAATTAACAGAAATTATAAAAGAATCAAGAACTGTAGTAGAAAGTTTGAATTAATAAAATAACTAGATATTGTGCAGTGAAAATTAAACACTAAATGTATGGGTTTAATAAGACAGCAGACATAAAAGAATAAGATTATATGACTCAAAAATGACCTAAAACTTGAAACTGAAGCATATATAAAAAATGGTGGGCAAAAAGGACAGAACACAAGAGACACATAGATAGAACAGAGTAAAAAAAAATCAACACACATACATTAGAGGAAAAGAAGAATTAGGCAGAGGCAACAATCAAATAAGTAAAATCCAGAAAGTTCACAAAATTAATGAAAGACACAAATCCACAGAATTGAGACTCCTTGTGGGCAATAAACCAGAGGGGGAAAAACAAAACAAAAACATATGTAAGCACATAACAGTCAATCTGCTAGAAGACAAAACAGCATGCAAAGAAAAATTTGAAAGTAATTAAAGAAATAAAAGTCCGTACATGCAAAATAATGTTATAAAATTAAAGTCAAGGAGTCAAAAGAAAAAATAGCAATCAAGAAGGGGATGCTATGACATTTTTAAATGGCTAAAGAGAAAATAAACATAGCTACCAATGTAGAATTCTTTATCCAAGGAAATCATTCCTCAATAAGATAGTTTTAAAAGGAGACTTTCAAATGAACAAATACTGAAGAATTCATCATAATCTGACAAATATTAAAAGAAAACAACAACAAAAGCTAACAAAATTCTCCAGGCAAAAGAAAAATGTTACCATGTGCTAACATGGAAGTGTAAATGAACACACACACACACACACACACACACCAACTGGGAAGGTCCAAATGAATACTGATGGTATAAAATAGGAATTTAAATATTTTGTGGAGTTTAAGTTACATTCATATGTAAAATACTTGATCAAATTAATAAAGACAAGACAATAATAATTGAGTTTATGTTTTCTAGAAACATCAGAGAAATAGTACAAATAATTTATGTATGTGAAGTACTCCCTCTAAAATTTCTGAGGTAGATACTAAAAGATTAAAAGGAAGTAAAATTTCCAAATTAATAAATGGAAAATACATAAAATCAAATATTTACTAATCTTTCAAAATACAAAAAGGAAATAAAAATGAATATAAAATAAACTATTTCAGTAGAAGTTGTATGATTAAGTTGTAGATAAATATAATCTAAACTAAACTATTAGCAATTAAATTTTTAAATTATTTGTCACCTATACATCTGAGAGTTGCTATCTAGAATATGCAAAGAACTCAAAAAGTTAAACACCAAATAAATGAAAAACTATTAAAATGAATGCATAAAATTAAATAGACAATTCTCACTTTTTTTAAATCTGGGGAACTAAAGAGATATCTCAGTAGGGCACTTGCTGTTTTTACAGAGGACATGAGTTTAGTTCCCAGTGGTTGTAAGTCATATGGTGACTTACAACTGCCTGTAACTCTGGTTACAGGATATACAATACTCCCTTTTAGCCTCTAAGGGCACCAGGCACATAAATGGTGCACATACATGCAGGCCAAACACGCAGACACATAAAATATCCTTAAAAGTGTTCAACATTCTTAAAATGCAAATTAAAATTACTTTATCTTACCACAGTCAGAATGGCTAAGATCATAAAACATATGAGTATGAATGTTGGTATGGATATATGCTGTGGATGATTGATTGATAAATAAAATGCTGATTGACCAGTAGCCAGACAGGAAGTATAGTGGGACAAAGAGAGAGGAGAGATCTGGGAAGTGGAAGGCTGAGGCAGAGAGACACTGCCAGCTGCCACCATGAGAAGATATTAAGATAACCAGTAAGCCACAAGCCACATGGCAACTTATAGATTAATAGAAATGGGTTGATTTAAGATATAAGAACAGCTAGCTAGAAGCCTGAGCCATTAGGCCAAACAGTTTAAATAATATAAGCGTCTGTGTGTTTATTTTATAAGTGGGCTGTCGGACTGCAGAGGCTTGGCAGGACCCAGAGAGAAGCTCCCCAGCTACAGATATAGGGAAAGGGGAACTAGTGCAATCACTATGGAAATCAGTGTGTAGTTACCTTGGAAAGTAAGAAATAGAACAACTATATGATCCAGTTCTATCCCTCCTGAGCATATTCCCAAGTAATTCTATATTCTCTGACAGGGAAACTTTCTCATCCATGTTCATTGCTCCTCTATTCACAACAGATGATAGATGGGTAATAAAATGTCATACATACACACATTGGAGTATTATTCAGCTGTAAATAAAATCAAAATCATGAAATTTTCAGGTAAATAGATGGAGGTGGAAATAAATATTCTGTCTCAGTTACTGTTCTATTGCCATGATAAAACAATAAGACCAGGGCAAATTATAAAGGAAAGCATTTAATTGGGCTTATGGTTCAGGGGGTTAGAGTCCATGATGGTGGAGCAGAGGCATAGCAGCAGGTAGCTGGAGCAGCAGCAGCTGAGAGCTCACATCTCTTTCCACATGCTGGAGGCAAAGAGGGCACATTGAGAATTCACTAATCTTTTGAAACCTCAAAACCCATCACCTATGACATACCTCCAACAAGGCTATACCTCCTAATCCTTCCCAACTGTTCTACCAACTGCAAACCAAGCATTCAAATATATAAGCCTATGGGGGCCATTCTTGTTCAAACCAACACATATTCTAAGTGAAGTGACTCTGTTGTAGGATGTTCTGTATGTTAAGTGTGTTGCTCTGATTGGTTAATAAATAAAACACTGATTGGCCAGTAGCCAGGCAGGAAATATAGGCGGGACAAGCAGAGAGGAGAATTCTGGGAAATGAAAGGCTGAGGCAGAGAGACGCTGCCAGCCGCCACCATGAGAAGATGTTAAGATACCGGTAAGCCATGAGCCACATGGCAACTTATAGACTAATAGAAATGGGTTAATTTAAGATATAAGAACAGCTAGCAAGAAGCCTGAGCCATTAGGCCAAATAGTTTAAATAATATAAGCGGCTGTGTGTTTATTTTATAAGTGGGCTGTCAGACTACTGGGGCTTAGCAGGACCCAGAGAAAAAACTCCAGCTACATGACCCAGACTGAGAAAGACAAACACTTCAGGTTCTGTCTCATATGCTAGCTTTGAATCTTTAGATATGTGTGTTTAAAAATGTACCCATAGAAGGCAGAGAGCTATAAGGGATCATGAAGGTAGGATATTTCAAGGGAAGAGGAATAAAATGCAAGTGGGTAGGAAAGGGGGAAAAGGAAATAATGGTTTATGAAAAGGTAAATGGGGGGTGGAGGATAGGAGAACAGAGTAGGGGGGTGATTATATGGAATGTTAACTGATACTTGAAAAAGCCCTGTGTAAACCTATTATAGAAGCTTCCTAAAATATACACATACACACATGCAAACACACACATATACATACACATACACATTCACATACATATACATATACATATAAAAAGGATTTAAATAGTGCTAATCTATAAAATGGGGACAATGCCTGTCCTGGAGGATTTTTTTTTCAACTTGATACAAACCTAGACATATTTAGGAAGAGAGAACCTCAACTAAGAAAATACTTCTGACAGATTGTCTTTAAACAAGTCTGTAAGGCATTTTCTTGATTCACAATTAATATGGGAGGGTCCATCCCACTGTGGTTGGTGCCATCCCTGAGAAGGTAGTCATGAGTTGTATAAGAAAGCATGCTGAACAAGGCATTGAGAGCAAGCCAGTGAGAAGTACTCCTCCATGGACTGTGCTTCAGTTCCTGCCTCCATGTTCTTGCCTTGAGTTCCTGCCCTGTCATCCCTCAGTGAGGGAGTGTAACCTGGAATTTGTAAGATTTAATAGACTCTTTCCTGTAACTGAAAGTTTTCCTGTGTTCCAGGCAGTCTGGACAAATGTCTCCCACTTGTGTCCCCCAAGTAAACACACAGAGACTCATATTACTTATAAACTGTATGGCCATGGCAGGCTTCTTGCTATCTAGTTCTTATATCTTAAATTAATCCATTTCTATTAATCTATAAGTTGCCAAGTGGCCTTGGCTTACCAGTCTGCTGGCATGTTGTTCCTTTGGTAAGAGCTGGCGTTTGCCCCTTCCCAGAATTCTCCTTGTCTGTTTATCCCACCTATACTTCCTGCATGGCTACTGGCCAATTAGTTTTTTATTTATCAACCAATCCGAGCAACACATTCACAGCATATGGAACATCCCACAGCACTTTCCTCCTCAAGTTGATTTAGGTCATGCTGTTTCATCACAGCAATAGAAACCCTAAGATAATGCCTTTACCAACCAAGATAGGCTATCAAATGAAAAGCTTAGTTTTGGGTTACCTCATTTTAAGCTGTTGTTCAGTGGGGTTCCATAGACTACCCTAGAATTCCAGGCTATTGCCATTGCTCAATGGGGTCCCATAGATCACCCCCTAAATTCCAAGCTACTGTCATTGCTCTTAGCTACCATTTGAAACTTGATGGTAAGACCCTATTTCTGATGATGCCATGTACTTGAGTCATAGGACATGGGGAAATCAGTCTAGTATTGATCTGAAAGCTTCATTGCTATTGATAGCTTCTGTACTGCTAGAAATGTCTATGCATGCTGCCAGGAGAGAAAAGTAATCAACAGTCTCTTGTCAAGTTGCGAACCCTGAAAGCTACAATAACCACTGGCCTGGTAAGATATTCCCACTGTCTCAATAGTGGCACAACTATTGTGAGAGTAACCAATCACTTTTTATTGGATTTAAGGCCTGTTCTACAACACAGAATTTATGCCTGGGACCATTAACTGGGCCAAACACCTGTGGTTAGCTGTGTCATTGGGCCAAGGGGAAACCTTAATTCTATTATTCTGATAAATTCACATAGTAAAAAACTGTCCCCTAAGATTTTATCAT
The DNA here is from genome assembly GCA_902168415.1 of Peromyscus melanophrys. Taxonomy (NCBI): domain Eukaryota; kingdom Metazoa; phylum Chordata; class Mammalia; order Rodentia; family Cricetidae; genus Peromyscus; species Peromyscus melanophrys. Next base: position 46,124 of record CABHPR010120634.1, on the reverse strand, counting down.
TATACCCAGTGAGTAGTCCATCTCTCAATCTTCATGAAAGAATTTTTACAGTAGATGGCAATTAATAAAGAGGCCCACAACTAGTCAATGTTCAAATAATGAGAGACTATAAAGTGCTCAGTTTTAAATTAGACATACATATTACACCTTCTTTCCCCAAAGGTCTGGGATCATTGAAGAAGGGGGATAGGAAGATTGTAAGAGCCAGAGAATATCTATAACAAAACAGTATTTGCTGGACATTACAGTGGCACTGCATAGATTGTAGCATCAATCTTAGAGAGTCTTATTAATAAAATCAAACCTGAGCCAGTTATTGGGATGAACACTGGAAGGTCAGAGAGCCAGAATAAGCCACAGCTATCTCACCTTGCCAGATCCTCAGCTGGTCTTGCTTCCTCAGACTGGAAGCCTCTATGTCCTCATATCCAAATGACTCTCGGCTGAACTGCTGCTAGAATGCTTAACCAGGCCAAATGTTTCTCCAGGCCAAATGCTTCTCCAGGCCAAATGCTTCTAGTTTCTGGTCCTCACACTTTATATACCTTTCTGCTTTCTAGCACCACTCCCTGGGATTAAAGGTGTGGGTCACCATGCCTGGCCGTTTCCAATGTGGCCTTGAACTCACAGAGATCCAGATTCTGTCTCTGGAATGCTAGGATTAAAGGCGTGTGCTACCACTGCCTAACCTCTATGTTTAATATTGTGGCTGTTCTGTCTCTGACCCCAGATAAGTTTATTAAGGTACACAATATTTTGGGGAACACAATACCACCACATTTCCTCTCTTTTTGTCTAAAATCAAAAAGCTTATAACTAATACAAGAAAAATTATATCCAATAAGTATATACAATATACAAGATTACATTAACGATGTCTAGTCCATTATATTAACAATGTCCAGTCTAGTAACATCTGATAAACTCAGGCCAAAAAAATTTCATTACTTATCTTATTTAAAACAAGTAGTTCCTTTTTAAAAGTAGATTCCATAATCTCCCTTTTTATCTTATCATATCCAGTGTCTGTGGATGCATGAACAATCACCTGTACAATCTCAATTTCAAATCAGCCAAAATCTCAGCATGGGTGGGTGAGAGTCTCATGAAGTCCCAACTCACATTGAGAAACTATTGGCATTTCATGCTACTGAAAAGGGAGAGGGATGGTTTACTTCATAGTTACTGGTCCTGAGAGGCTATCCATGTTCCAATATATGGTCTTATACCCACACACATGAATAACACTAAGTTAAATCAGTGAGCTAAAAGCACATGAAGTTGGGAGGAAAAAGTGGTAGAGATGGAGGAAATTGAAAGAGAAGAAATTGGGGGAATGGATTTGATTAAAACATGTTATATGCATGTATGAAGTTCTTAACCAATAAAAATTTGAAATAGAACAAACATTCCCAAGTAAAACTTGTCAGAACAAACTTTTTTTTTTTACTTTTTTGTGATTCTTTGTGGATTTAACATCATGCATCCTGATCCCATTCATCTCCCTGTCCCTTCATATCTGCCCTCTGCCCTTGCAACCTTTCCCCCAAGATAAAATAAAATAAAATTTAAAACAGTAAAAAAGAAGAAAGAAAAATCACATCATGAAAGCTGTGGTGTGTTCCAGTGAATCACACAATATACCCTATAGTCCATATATCTTTATGTGCAAGTATTTGCTACAATGAGTCATTGGTCTGGCTCAATGCCTCTAGCTTCTGCTCCACTATCAATACTGAACCCTAACAAGGACTCCTCTTTCATATCCTGTTTTTGCCTTGTGTCATGGAGATCCTGCAGCTTTGGATCTACATGTTCAACCCCTTCACATGCTCCAGCAGATCATGGATGGGGTAGATGTTGGGGTGGGCTGTAGTCAGGTTTCCTGTATCCCACCCAGTCCTGCAGCTGCTCAGATCCAAATAAACACACAGAGCCTTGTTTTAATTACAAACTGTATGGCCATGGCCTATGGTTCAAGCTTCTTGCTATCTAGATCTTATACCTAAACTCAGCCCATTTCTATTAATCTATATGTCACCACATGTTCTGTGACTTTACTGGTGTGCCATTACATGCTGCTCCCTGGATGGCAGGATGGAGTCTCTCTCGCCTATCCTTTCTTCTTCCTGTCTCTCTGCCTGAATTTCTCACCTGTATCTAAGCTGCCTTGCCATAGGCCAATGCAGCTTATTTGCCAACCAATTAGAGCAACATATAGTCACAGCATACAGAAAAATATCCCACAGCAGTGGGCCAACTCAAACCCTGATTCTGGGCCTGGGTGGTAGCTGGGTTGTTCAGCCTACCAGCTCTACCTCATCTTCACCTCCTGGGTGAGCTCTCCAGTACCACTCCAGCTAACTCAGCCTATTCAGCAAACAGCAAGGTGTGGGGCTGTTTCTCCTGCTCTCACTCCCTCAGAGGCCAGTTTATCTGCACCCACATCACCAGGGTCAGCTCTACTGTGTTGGCCAGATGAGGTGTGGGGCCCACTATCCTGAGTGCTACAGCTGGTATAGATTGGGGCCAGCTCTCCAGATCTCATATTCCCTAGGCCAGTTCTCCCACCTGCCACAGGTAGGGAGGGGTGAGGTGGGAGGGTATCTTTCCCTCACCCTCATAACCTCATGGAAAACTAGGTGGGGCAGGGTCAGCTCCTCTGCTTTCATGCCCTCAGGGCCAGCTCACCCATGCTCCTGCCAACAGGGTCAGCTATACTGTGCTGCCCAGGTGAGGTGCATGGCCAACTCTCCCACACTCGTGACCCTGGGGCCAGCTCTCCTGCCTGCCACAGGTGGTGGGGAGCAAGGAGGAAAGGGGAGGTTCACTCCCTCACCTGCTCTGCAGCGTGACAGACAAGTAGTAGGGCCAACTCTCCTACACTCACACCCTTAGGGATGGCTCACCCTTGCCCTTGCCAACAGGGCCCACTCTCCTGCTCCCATGATCTCAAGGCCAGTCCTCCCACCTGCCACAGGCAGCAAGGGGTGATGAGGAGGGTATATCTCCCTAGCCTATGCCACCATATGGCAGATTAGGGGCAGGGCTAGCTCTCTCATGCTCACATTCTCAGAGTGGCTCAGAATGGGCTTTTAAAACCCTAATTATATACTAGTTTCAGAAGATACATTCTTAATGTTGAGATGTAAAATGGTTTAATATAAAAAGACTAAAAGAAGAAATTTTTCATATCTTTCTGCTTTTAAGTAAATCCAACTGCTTGAAAAAGAAATTATTCAACAAAAAATCGATGGCAATGTAAAAATATCAGAAAAAAACAAGAATCCTTAATAGATAAAGAGGACTACTTCATAATTATAAAGGGATCAAGCCAACAGGAAGACTTCACAGTCTTGTATGCAGCTTGTAATCTATAATCCACCTCAAATTCCAATCAAGGCAAGAATAGACACTTTTACAAAAACTGACAAGTTGATTCTAAAATTCATATCAAAATGCAAGAGAGCTAGTATAGCCAAAGGCAATTTTGAGAACAAAAACACATCTGGAAGACTTATGATAATATGTTAACATATATCAAGGCGTAGTCGTGAAAAAAATCTGTGATAACAGAATAAAATAAACTATTTAGGCATAGACTAACACTTGAATTCCTTTTTTGTTTTTCAGACACAAGTAGCTTTATTGCATATTGGTGCTTTCTAGCAGATACACTTAAAAAATAGCAATAAAATGAATTTCTTCTCTAAAGGTAGTGTTGCAGTACACAGGTAAAAGCATAGTCTTAGAAAGGTATTAAAAGGGAGAAATAACTATTACTTGTGTTTAGAGGCTAGGCAGAGGAAATCTGTTATCACAGCATTGTCTAGTCAAGCCTAATATACTTTCTGATTTACCTACTAATTAGATCAGACCACATTTAGTCTCTTCTACTAGCAAATAAATTACGCACACTGTCATCCTAAGGAAGGGACAAAGAAAGCCACCAGGAGAGTCATTTATTCTAAGAGCAATTAACAGTATGGTGATATTTTATTTGTGCTGAAATGTGGTTATGGAGTACCCAGGGTATGCTATGTCTAGAGTGGGATCTAAGGGGAAAAAATCTATGTACACTATGTTCTTATATCTGTTAACTTTATTCCTCTAAGACAAAATTATATCAATACAGCTATAACTCCACCAGGCATTCAAGGAAGGAGTAACTATAGACATGCCAAGCTCTTTATCCATCTACTTTACTTTTCTGAGATGAAATACTGTTTCCATAGCTTCAGTTCTGTCCAGTTCCCTAGCTCATAGTCCTGCTAATGACTAAATTCCTATACTTCCAGTCTTATCTTTGTTCTTTGTATCCTCTCTCTCCGTCTCTGCTACTCTCTACTCCTGGCACTCAGAAAACTCTACCAAAGATCTGCTTACCCTCTATGGAACCTGTCTTCCTCTCTTCTCTCTTGCCATGCCATTCTGTCCCTCTACAGAAAAATGCCTGCCTTTTCTTTCCCTGGGCATGTGGTTCTCTGCCTCCTCAGGAATGTTGTTTTACTTCCCACCTAGATATGCAAGGCAATAAGGCATGGGTAGACATGAAGTAACTCTCCATTTGGAAGCTACAGAGTTCGTGAGGTAAGGTTGGCTGATGGCTTTCCATATTTCCTTAATCTCTCTAAGGCTTTAACCCAAATTTCTGGCTCCATGGTTTTTATTTAATAAGACCATTTAGAAATTCAACTACAGAACAGGATGTCTACATATGCCAATCCCCTTGAAAAGGGTAATGTAGGGCCTGACCTCATCTTTTCCAGAGACAAGATGGTCAAGTCTATGGGGACCACAGGCTTGTCTCAAATTGTGGTAAATGAAGAGGGCTCAGAAAGCTAACAGTCTTTTTTTTGTTGTTGTTGTTGTTTTTTTTGGTTTTTCGAGACAGAGTTTCTCTGTGTAGCTTTGCGCATCTCCTGGAACTCACTTGGTAGCCCAGGCTGGCCTCAAACTCACAGAGATCCGCCTGACTCTGCCTGCTAACAGTCTTATAGGAGGTAAAAGTGTGCCCTCCTGAATATACCATAGAGGACCAAGCCAGTGTTATAACAGACTAACATGGGCTGAACACAGTGAATTAGTCAAGAGCAGTAGTTTATAATAAGGAAAAGTTCAAAGATGAGTGCAATTTGCTCCCCTCCACCAAAAGCAGAATAATTGCAGACCTTGAATCATGTATGTTATATTTTAGTTTACTTTCAAAATATTCTTAGAGTGAGATAGTTAAATATTTTGTTCACCATTATATTTTAAGCAATTTACAATATTTTCATCTATTTTCTCTTTATAATAAAACACCTTGCAATACCTCTATCCAAGGTATAATGCTGTATCAAAACAACACAGAATGCTCTTAGCAAAGAATTGAGGGACTAAAATGCATACACATCCACAATAAATTTAGTCAGACCCATATAATCTCAGAACTGTTATAATATTATCATAAAGATGGACGATGATTTGGCAATAGAGCTGGGACTTTCAACATAGGCTGCTAGAAGAACTTGGCATTCCCTGAATGGATCATCCCTCAAACTATGCTGCCCATGATTGCTCTGACTGTGAGGACAACTATGCAGTGGTGCAGCAACCTTTATAATAGGATTAAGACAGCTGATGCAAAATAAAACACAGACAAGAGTTTGCTAGTAGGAAACTAAAGTCAAATTGAGGAGGGTGTCCTTTGATCATGAAGAACTAATATACATATTCCTTACTCAGCTTTCCTCAGTCAATTAAATTTACTCAGGATGCATTGTTAACAATTTAGCCCAACAAACCTTTTTACTTTATTTTACTACAGCATAATCAATGCAAATTAGAAATGTCTCAACAATATTTTTGTATTAATGGAGTAATAAGAAGTAATCACAGAAAAAAATCAAAACTAAGCAGATAGCTCAATTTATATCTGCCTTGCCCATCGTATCTTCCTCAAGAGTCAACAGCACATCACTGCACCTTGCCTTGGTCCTTATGACTACTGCTTTATTTTTTTCTCACTGTTAATATTCCACACTTCAACATACTACTCTAGGCCTATTCCCAGTACAAGCTGATACCATCCATTATATAAAAAGTGAGAGACTCCTCTTGTATTGACTACTTATTTAAGACCCTCCTACTCAAATCTAACATCCTGGTTTCCCCCTGAAGAAAGACTACATTGATGGTGTTCTGTTCATCAGGAAGACCCTATTCTTGTGATATGGAGATACAATGTTGCCTGAATGCAACAAACCTACATATAATTACACAAATCAAGAGCCCTCCAGCACCCAATTGGACTAAGAGGTGAGTCTCTATCCTCATACCCAAACACCACAGCCCTTAGGCTTTGGGCCCAGGGGCACAACCCTGTGCCCCTACACCACCACCCATTGCAGTCCCAGTTTCAGGCCAGCTGGCAGGCAGACCGATCACAGACAAGTCAGACTACCACCATCCCCCATCAGACTCTGCAACCCACAAATCCCACCTCCCCCAAATCTTACCCAACCTCCAAGACTGCAACTGTTCCCTGAGACAGAGCCTGCCAGTGCCCAATTGGACTAAGAGTCTTTGTCTAGGTGGGGCCCAAGGGCACAACCCTGTGCCCCCACACAACCAGCCATTGCAGTCCCAGTCTCAAACTAATAGGCAGGCCTCCTGCAGACAGGTCAACTATCAACATCCCCCAACAGACCCTGTAACCCACAAGCCCCACCTCCTCCAAATCCCACCAAACACCCAAGACTGCAACTACTCCCTGAGACAAAGCCCTCCAGCACCAAATTGGACTAAGAAATGATTCTCTATCCTTATACCTGAACACCCCAGAGGCACAAACCTGTACCTCTACACCACCACCCATTGCAGTCCCAGATACAGGCCAGTAGGCAGACAGACCTCCTGCAGACAGGTCAGACTACCACCATCCCCCACCAGACCCTGTAACCCACAAGACCCACTCCTCCCAACCCACCCTTGGCCAAAATTGCAGCTACTCCCTGAGACAGGGTCCATGAGCAACAATTGGACTAAGAGCTGCTCCCTGAGACAAAGAGTTCATCAGCACTGATTAGACCAAGAGCTCCCACTGGACCAAGAGTATCGATCAGACCAAGAGAGGCTCCCTCAGACATAGACACCGCTTGCACCAAGTGGAGAAAAAAAGATGGGTAGACGCCAGTGCAAAAATGCAGTCAACAACATAAAAACCAGTATGGCTCCATCAGAACCTACATCAATAAGACCTGAACATCCCAACACAGAAGACACAGAAGAAATGATCTTAAAAAATGACCTTAAGAAGATGACAGAGGTCTTTAAAGAGCAAATGAAAAATTCCCTTACAGAATTCAAGGAAAAGTCAAACAAAAAAATGGGAAGAAATCAGTAAACCTCTTAAAGAATGCCAAGAGAAAGCAATTAAACAAGTGAGGGAAAAACTTCAAGATTTGAAAACTGAAATTAGAGACAATGAAGAAGACACAAACTGAGGTAAAGCTGGAAGTGGAAAATCTGAGTAAATGAACAGGAACTACAGATGCAAGCATAACCAACAGAATGCAAGAGATGGAAGAGTGGATCTCTGGCATTGAAGATACAATAGAGGAAATAGATTCATTAGTCAAAGAAAACACTAAAGCCAACAAAGTCATGATCCAAAATGTCCAGAAAATTTGGGACACCACGAAAAGACCAAACCTACGAATAATAGGGATAGAAGAAGGAGAATACCAACTCAAAGGCACAGAAAAATATATTTAATAAAATCATAGAAGAAAAATTTTCCAACCTAAAGAGGAAATGCCTATAAAGATACAAGAAGGTTACAGAACATCAAATAGACTGGATCCAAAAAAAAAAAAAAAAAAAAAAAAACTCCCTTTGCCACATAAGAATCAAACCACTAAACATACAGAATAAAGAAAAAATATTAAGAGCTGCAAAGGAAAAAGGCCAAGTAACATATAAAGGCAGACCTATAAGAATAACACCTGACTTCTCAATGGAGACTCTAAAAGCCAGAAGGTCCTGGTCAGACGTTATGCAGACACTAAGAGACCATGGATGCCAACCCAGACTATTATACTCAGCAAAACTCTCAGTCAACATAGATGGAGTAAACAAAATATTCTATGATAAAACCAGATTTAAACAATATCTTTCCACAAATCCAACCCTACAGAAAGCACTAGAAGGAAAAATCCAACCTAAGGAAGTAAGATACACCCATGAAAACATAGGCAATAGATTGTACCACACCAACAAATACCAAAGAAGGGAAAAATACAACACTACCACCAAAAAATAACAGGAATTAACAATCACTGGTCATTAATATCCATTAATATCAATGGTGCCAATTCACCTATAAAAAGACACAGGCTAACAGAATGGATACAAAAACAAGATCCATCCATTTGCTGCATTTAAGAAACACACGTCAACTTCAAAGACAGACATTACCTCAGAATAAAAGGCTGGGAAAAGACTTTCCAATCAAATGGATTTAAGAAGCAAGCTGGTGTAGCTATCCTAATATCTAATAAAATAGACTTCAAACTAAAATCAATTGAAAGAGATCGGGAAGGACATTACTTATTTATCACAGGGAAAATCCAACAAGATGAAGTCTGAATTCTGAATATTTATGCCCCAAATACAAGGGCACTGACATTTGTAAAAGAAACATTACTAAAGCTTAAATCCTACATCAAACCCCATACAATAGTAGTGGGAGACTTCAATACCCCACTCTCACCAATGGGCAATTCTGCCAGACAGAAACTTAACATAGAAATAAGGGAACTAACAGACATTATGATGCAAATAGACTTAATAGATATCTACAGAATATTCCACCATAATACAATAGAATATACCTTCTTCTCAGCACCCCATGGAACCTTCTCCAAAATTGCCCATATACTTGGTCACAAAGCAAATCTCAACAGATACAAAAAAATTGAAATAACCTCCTGTATCTTATCGGACCACCATGGCTTAGATTTCAACAACAACAAAAATTACAGAAAGCCTACAATCTCATGGAAACTGAATAATGCCCAAATGAATCACCAATGGGTCAAGGAAGAAATAAAGAAAGAAAGTAAAGATTTCCTAGAATTCAATGAAAACAAATGTACAAAATACCCAAACTTATGGGACACTATGAAAGCAGTGCTAAGAGGAAAACTCATAGCACTAAATGCCCACATAAAGAAGATGGAGAAATCTCACACTAGTGACTTAACAGCACACCTTGAAAGCTCTAGAACAAGAAGAAGCAAACTAACCCAAGAGAAACAGATGCCAGGAAATAATCAAATTGAGGGCTGAAATCAATAAAATAGAAACAAAGAGAACAATACAAACAATCAATGAAACAAAGAGTTGGTTCTTTGAGAAAATCAACAAGATAGACAAGCCCTTATCCAAATTAACCAAAAAGCAGAGAGGAACATCCAAATTAACAAAATCAGAAATGAAAAGGGAGACATAACAATAGACATCAAGGAAATCCAGAGAATCATCAGGTCATACTTCAAAAACCTGTACTCCACAAATTGGAAAATCTGAAAGAAATGGACGATTTTCTGGATAGGTACCACATACCAAAGTTAAATCAAGACCAGATAAACATTTTAAATAGACCAATAACCCCTAAGGAAATAGAAACGGTCATTAAAAGTCTCCCCCCCCCCAACAAAAAAAAGCCCAGGACCAGATGGTTTCAGTTCAGAATTCTACCAGATATTCAAAGAAGAGCTAATACCACCAATACTCTTCAAGTTGTTCCACACAATAGAAAAAGAAGGAACATTGCCAAACTCTTTTTATGCGGCTACAGTTACCTTGATACCCAAACCACACAAAGATGCAACAAAGAAAGAGAGTTACAGACCAATCTCCCTCATGAACATTGATGCAAAAATACTCAATGAAATACTGGCTAACCGAATCCAGGAACACATCAAAAAAAATTATCCAACATAACCAAGGAGGCTTCATCCCAGGGATGCAAGGATGGTTCAACCTATGAAAATCTGTCAATGAAATACACCATATAAACAAACTGAAAGAAAAAAACCACATGACCATCTCATTAGATGCTGAAAAAGCCTTTGACAAAATCCAACACCCCTTCATGATAAAGGTTCTAGAGAGATGAGGAATACAAGGAACATGCATAAGCTGACAGCCAACATCAAATTAAATGGAGAGAAACACAAAGTGATTCCACTAAAATCAGGAACAAGACAAGGCTGTGCACTCTCCCCATACTTACTCAACATAGTACTTGAAGTTCTAGCTAGAGCAATAAGACAACAAAAGGAGATCAAGGGGATACAAATTGGAAAGAAAGAAGTCAAACGTTCACTATTTGCAGATGATATGATAGTGTACATAAGTGACACCAGAAATTCTACCAGAGAACTCCTACAGATGATAAACTCCTTCAGTAAGGTGGCAGGATACAAGATTAACTAAAAAAAAATCAGTTGCCCTCCCATATACAAATGATAAACGGGAAGAAAGAAATCAGAGAAACATCACACTTTACAATAGCCGCAAATAGTATAAAATACCTTGGGGTAACCCTAACTAAGCAAGTGAAAGACCTGTATGTAGCATGAATCTTAACAGGTATTATTAATATAAACAAACTCAAGCCAGGTATTGGGGTGAACACTGGAAGATCAGAGAAGCAGAACATGCCACAGCTTCCTCACTTGACAATTCCTCAGCTAATGCTGTTTTCTCAGACTGGAAGCTTCTGTGTCCTCATCCAAATGGATCAGCTGAAATGCTGCTCAAAAGTCTAAAAGCTTAACCAGCTCTAGTTCCTGGTCTTCATGCCTTATATACATTTCTGCTTTCTGCCATCACTTCCTGGGATTAAAGGCTCACTTTGTGGGATTAAAGGCGGGAGTCACCATGCCTGGCTGTTTCCAGTGTGGCTTTAAACTCACAGAGATCTGGATGAATCTCTGCCTCCAGAAGGCTAGCTTAAAGGTGTGTGTGCCACCATTTTCTAGCCTCTGTGTCTGTCTAGTGGCTGTTCTGTTCTCTGACCCCAGATAAATTTGTTAGGGTGCAGGATATATTTTAGGGAAAATAATATATCACCACACCTGTATGTAGATGTAACCAACCGTCTTATAAATAAGAAACACAGAACCAATGCAAAGAAGAAAGCCAAGAGGTCAGAGCTAAGAGCTAAAACCTTACCCTTCCTCCTGCAGTGATCCAACCTCTCCGAAGGAGCCGCCACTTCCTGTGTTAAAGTCTTTATATAGTCTCTGTTCTGCCTTCTCATTGGTTGTAAACCCAACCACAGGACTGCCTCATCACGGCCTGTTTGTATAGACCTCCAGGTGTTCTTTGGTTGGTATTGAGATTAAAGGCATGTGTATCCAATGCTGGCTGTATCCCTGAACACACAGAGACTTACCTAGCTTTGTCTACCAAGTGCTGTGATCACAAGCGTACACCACCACTGCCCTGCTTTCCTATGGCTTGCTAATAGCTCTGACCCCCAGGCAACTTTATTTATTAACATACAATTAACATTTTGGTACAAAAGAAAAATATCACCATACCTGTATGATAAGAACTTTAAGTCTCGGAAAAAAGAAATCAAAGAAGATATCAGAAAACGGAAAGATCTCCCATACTCATGGATAGGTAGAATTAATATAGTAAAAATGGCAATCTTACCAAAAGCATTCTACAGATTCAATGCAATCCCCCATCAAAATCCCAACACAATTCTTCACAGATGTGGAAAGAAAAATACTTAACTTTATATGGAAAAACAAAAAACCTAGGATAGCTAAAAGAATCCTGTACAATAAAGCAACTTCTGGAGGCATCATGATCCCTGACCTCCAGCTCTGCTATAGAGCTATAGTAATAAAAATAGCTTGGTACAGGCATAAAAACTGACACATGGTCCAATAGAATGGAATTGAAGGTCTTGACATTAATCCACATACCTATGAACAATGTTTTTCAACAAAGAAGCCAAAACTGTACCATGGAAAAAGAAAGCATCTTCAACAAATGATGCTGGCATAACTGGATGTCAACATGCAGAGGATTGCAAATAGATCCATATCTGTCACCATGTACAAAACTCAAGTCCAAGTGGATCAAAGACCTCAACATAAATCCAGTTACACTGAACTTGATAGAAGAGAAAGTAGGAAGTAGTCTTGAATGCATCAGCACAGGAGACCACTTCCTAAATATAATGCTAGTAGCACAGACACTGAGAGCAACAATTAATAAATGGGACCTCCTGAAAATGAGAAGCTTTTGTGAGCAAAGGACACGGTCAATAAGACAAAATGACAGGCTACATAATGGGAAAAGATCTTCACCAACCCTACATCTGACAGAGGGCTGATCTCCAAAATATATAAAGAACTCAAAAAGCTAGACTTCGAAATATTGAACAATCCAATTTAAAAATGCACTACAGAGCTTAACAGAGAATTCTTAACAGAAGAATCTCAAATGGCTGAAAGACATTTAAGGAATTGCTCAACATTCTTAGTCATCAGGGAAATGCAAATCAAAACAACTCTGAGATACCATCTTACACCTGTCAGAATGGCTAAGATCAAAAACACTGAAGACAGCTTATGTTGGAGAGGATGTGGAGCATTGGGAACACTCCTACACTGTTGGTGGGAATGCAAACTTGTACTGCCACTCTGGAAATCAGTATGGCGGTTTCTCAGAAATTGAGAATAAGTCTTCCTCAAGACCCAGCTATACCACTCTTGGGCATATACCCAAGGAATGCTCAATCTTACCACAAGGACACATGCTCAACTATGTTCACATCAGCATTATTTGTAATAGCCAGAACCTGGAAACAACCTAGATGCTCCTCAACTGAAGAATGGATAAAGAAAATGTGGCACATATACACAATGGAGTATTACTCAGCAGTAAAAAAACAATGATATCATGAAATTTGCAGGCAAATAGATGGAACTAGAAAATATCATCCTGAGTGAGGTAACCTAGACTCAGAAGGACAAACATAGTATGTACTCACTCATAAGTGGATTCTAGATATGAGGAAATGGATGGCCAGACTGCAACCCACAAATACAGAGGGGCTAGCTAACAGGGAAAGACCCTAGAAGAGATACATGGATGGCCCATCAAAGGAAAAGTGGAGGAGATCTACATGACCTGACTGGGCATGGGGGGGTGGATGGTGAAGAGTGGGGGAATGAGAACATAGGGAAATGGGAGAGTTGAGCTGGAACAGGGACAGACTGGGAGGGCAGCGAGGGAGACACCATGATAGATGAGGATATCAAGGAAATAGTAAGAGGCAGGGTACCGGGGAAGCTCTCAGGAATCCACAAGGTTGACCTCACCTCAGTCTGCTGGCAGTGGTCCAGAGGGTGCCTGGACTGGTCTACTCTAGTGACCAGCCTAGCAAATAACCTAGCTGTCATTATAGAGCCTTTGTCCAGTGACTGATGGAGGTAGATGCAGAGATCCACAGCCAGGCGCCAGGCTGAGCTCCTGGAATCCAATCAATGAGAGAGAGGACAGGACGGATTCTGCAGGCAGGGGACATCGAGTTCATGATGGGAAGACATGTAGAGATGACTGGCCACACTAGTGGAAGTCCATGAACTGTAGACTGGTGCCTGTGGAGCCCCAATGGGAATGGACTAGGCCCTCTGGATATGGAAGAAGATTGTTTGGCTCGAATTAAAAAGAGCTGTCATGGAGAGTGGTAGCATAGAAAGAGCACACAGACCCCATCTACCCACATTTAAAAAAAAAAAAGAAACAAATGGACAAAATATCAAAATCAACCTTTCAGGAGTTTATAAACAGGTAAAAATTTGCAATAATCTTGAAAAAATATTAATGAAGAGAATCTGTTACATTATGATAAGGGAATGCTGGGTTCTTTTTAATCTCCTGCTTACCAACCTCCTTTCCTGAGATCAGTAGTCACCATGAGGCTGATAGCTTTATAACAAAGGAAACATTCTCAATAAAGACAACATTCTCAAAATACTGTGCATGGATTCAAACTAGTCTATCTGTATTCCAAAGAGTTAGTACAAGGACTTACATTTCTTTATCTAACTTCTCAAGAATGGGGGAAGCTGCTTAGGTGGCATTACCCCAAAATGTATTTAATGGCAAACTATGAAAGAATCTAGAGAATGGAATAGGTTTAGGCAATAGAAAAACTGGAACCCCACAGATAGTTCTGTTATTTCCATACCTGCTACTGTCTTTAGAGTAAATAAACCTGTTTTCATTCTTTAAAAAATAATTAAAATCATGAGAAGAAGAAAGTTGGGAAAGGAGGTATAAATAGTTTTTAAGGTCAGGTATATAACTGAGAGTCCAAAAGGTCTGATGCTCATTGGTATAATAGTGACATGAATGGTATTGGAGTTAAAAAGCCAATTTCTGCCAAGATAGGATTAAAGTCCTGCTCCACAAGATAAAACACGTGCCTGTCACTGAAAACTTACATCTAAGAATCTATGGCTTCAGATTGCTGTGGGATAATTCTCTTGTACACTGTAAAGATTTGTCACTCAAATTGGTTTAATAAAATGCTGATTGGCCAGTAGACAGGCAGGAAGTGTAGGCAGGGCAACCAAACTAGGAATGCTGAAAAGAGGAAGGGTGGAGTCAGGAGTCACCAGCCAGACTCAGAGGAAGCAAGATGAGAATGTCATACTGAGAAAAGGGCCAAGGCACGTGGCTAAACAGATAATGGGTTAATTTAAGTGTAAGAGCTAGTCAGTTATAAGCCTGAGCTAATGGCCAAGTGGTTATGATTAATATAACCTTCTGTGATGTAATTTAGGAAGCAGCTACTGGGTATTTGGGAGTTGTTGGCAGAACAGAAACTATCACCAATATCAGATATCATAGACCTTAAAGGAGACCTTTTCCTCTGCCCATTTAAAACATGCCAGTTGCTTTATACTAAAATATACATCTGCTTTACTGGTTTTGTGGGTTGAAGGTGGAAGATGATGAGACTTACTGGCATCTATAATCCAATGTAAGCCTGTGGTGATATATTGTATCCCCTAATATATCGTGCACCCTAATAAACTTATCTGGGGTCAGAGGACAGAACAGCCACTAGATACAAAGGCTAGAAAATGGTGGCACTCACACCTTTAATCCTAGCATTCCAGAGGCAGAGATCCACCCAGATCTCTGTGAGTTCAAAGCTACACTGGAAACAGCCAGGCATGGTGACTCATGCCTTTAATCCAGGGAGTGATGGCAGGAGGCAGAAAGGTATATAAGGTGTGAGGACCAGGAATCAGAGTCTTGCTAAGCTTTTAGGCTTTTAGCAGCAGTTTAGCTGAGATCCATTTGGATGAGGACTCAGAGGCTTCCAATTTGAGGAAACAGGATTAGCTGAGTGGTTAGTGAGGTGAGGTTGGCTGTGGCCTGTTCTGTCTCTCTGATATTTCAGCGTTCACCCCAATACCTGGCTCCAGGTTTGTTTTTATTAATAAGAACTTCTAACAATTTGTGCTACATAAGCCAATACATTACTGGTTTTAAAGTCACACTAATATCTATAATCTCCTGTATTCCTAAACTTAAAATGATTAAGAGTTTTATATGTTCTTACCTCCCACCATATCTCTATATTTCTTCATTAAAAGGAGACAAGCCCCAATATCAGGCATGAAAATCTCTCTTTTGAATTGTTGGCAGAGCTGTCCTAGAGACTCCCAAAACATATAGTCTACTGATGTTGCCTTTGGTTTCCTCCCAGAATCTAAGACTGATCAAAGAAAAATCACTATGTTTATCCAAAGGAAAATGAATTAGTGTATTTCTCCTTAAACAATCTATGAAATTTCATTTAATTCTCCTTTTCAGTCTCTGATCTCATTTCAATAGTCTCTCATTTACTTGTTCTAGGGAGTTAGGGAGACTATCACAGAAATAAGCTAGGTACCCAAAATATCAATCATATTCTCCTTAACTCCCTAGAATATTGATGATAAGATAAATAATTTGTGATCCCATCTCAAACGGCAATAATAAAGTACTGACCCATTCTCCAGGTTTTTGTCTGAATTAGTATTTTGCTTTTCTATTGTTTCCTAGATTTATGCATTTCAATGGAAATCTATAACAACTTAGTTCCAGGGGCTTCTCTTACTACACTCTAATAAATCACTAACCTGCATGCTGAATTCATGTAATTATTACTGCTAAGCAGAGTGTCTTGCTGGCTTTTTTGTGGGAGACATATTTTTTAAAGGAAGGCAACAAGCAAACATGTTCAACAGATTTTCCGAAGAATTTGGAAAAGCTACATTTTAGTATAACAGAGTCTTCTGTAACTTCTAATGAATCCAAAAGAAAATTTTTTTTATCTTCTTAAAGATTTGTGTTATGCTCCATGTGAAAAACTCCACAGTAGTTGTGACAATAATCTACACATTAAGAAAAATTGCTTGGGCTCCTAGCAAGAAGAAATCATCTGGATTTTGGAAGACCACCATTCTACAGTAGTCTGTATCACTCACTAGCTTTTCCACTGCATATACTCACTTATTGTCTTGTTGTACCCCCCAGAGACCACCAAGGAGCCGGTTTCTGATGTAAGCACATAAGGGTCCTTTTATTCAGGTTCAACCTGGGCCACCACACAGCAGGTGTAAGGAAATGTGGTGGTGGCCACAAGCACAAGTATAGAGGGTTTTTATAGGAAAAAGCCACAAGTCAGGAATTGGCAACTTGGGATTGAGTAGAAGGGGAAAGGTGATTTTTTTAAACTATTGGTCTAGACTTTGGGTGCAAAACTACATTTGAAACCATTGGGTTAGACTTTTGACGGGGAACCACAACCTGCTGAACAGGATTATTTAGACTGCTCAGCAGGATTATCTACATATCTCCAAGGGCCATAAACCACAGACAGGATATCTGCAGGAGGAGGATGCTCTGTATCCGTTGTCATGGCACATTCCTGAGGTCCTTCCTGATATGAATTCACAACATGCCCCCACGGTGGGGTGTGGTGGTATTGTGTTCCTCAAAATATTGTGCACCCTAATAAACTTATCTGGGGTCAGAGACAGAACAGTCACTAGATACAAAGGCTAGAAAATGGTGGCACTCACACCTTTAATCCTAGGATTCCAGATGTAGAAATCCCTCTGGATCTCTGTGAGTTCAAGGCCACATTGGAAACAGCCAGGCATGGTGACACATGCCTTTAATCCCAAGAAGTGAGCCTTTAATCCCAGGGAGTGATGGTAGAAAGCAGAAAGCTATATAAGGCGTGAAGACCAGAAACTAGAAGCTTTTGGCTGGTTAAGGTTTCAGGCTTCTAGCAGCAGTTCAGCTGAGATTCATTCTGGATGAGGACTCAGAGGCTTCCAGTCTGAGGAAACAGGATCAGCTGAGGAACTGGCAAGGTGAGGTGGCTGTGGCTTGTTCTGTCTCTCTGATCTTCCAGCATTCACCCCAATAACTGGCCTCAGGTTTGATTTTGTTAATAAGAACTTTTAAGATTCATGCTACAGTTGGGCATGGTTGTGCATGCCCGGTGGAACCTAGTCACTTCTGCCTAGTCATTTCTGGGTCAAATGTCTCTCGTGACCCAGGACAGTAGCTTTACGTGGTTTCGTAAAGCATGCAGTGCAAACATGTGATCTATGTGCATGCGTGGAATAGCCACGTGGGCCTGTGTGCACAGGCGCAGCCCAGCCTTTATAAGCCAGTGCCATGATTCCTGGCCCTACTTTACTCACGTGTCTTTCCCCAAGCCTGTGCACATCTGTCCCTCTCCCTTATCTTAATAAAACTCTTGTTAGTGGATTCTGCCGTGTTTCGTGACGTTTCCTTGAAGGGTAAGAGCACCGCAAAAACCAACACTTCCTAGAACTGAGTACAGCAGGTGGTCTGAGATGGTGGCCCTTTCCCTAAGATAGAGCCTGTAAGTTAAGTCTAGGCCTTCACACTCTGTAAGCCTAATTTTCCTCAGGTTGAAAATAGGAATTGCTGTGGAGTAAATGTTTGTGACTCCTGACCACTTCACATGTTGAAGTCCAAATCTACAATGTTACAGTATTTCCAGTCCAGGAAATTTGGGGTGATAATTAGGTCATAGGACAAAGTTCTCATGGATGAGATTAGTGTTTTTATAGGAAAATGAAAGTAAAAGCGGAGGAGAGGATTAAGAGGGGAGGAGAAGAAAGCAGAGAATAGGGGAGTAGAGGGGAGGGAAATGGTCTTTCTTCA
Source organism: Peromyscus melanophrys (assembly GCA_902168415.1). Lineage (NCBI taxonomy): Eukaryota > Metazoa > Chordata > Mammalia > Rodentia > Cricetidae > Peromyscus > Peromyscus melanophrys. Next base: position 27,839 of record CABHPR010120634.1, on the reverse strand, counting down.
CCATGTACAGAAACAACTAGAAAACAGCCATTTGTAAACCAGAAGGAGGGGCTTTACTAAACACTGAATCTACCAAAACCTTAATCTTGGAACTCTGAACATCTAAAAGAATGAAAAGGAAATATTCATTGTCTACTATAATTTTTTAGCAGCCTGAAATATTCCATAAATCCCACAATGCAGTGATAGTGTACCTTTGACAATTATTCAGTCATCAGTTCAACTGTTTTTGCCAGCTGTCTTCCATATGACCTTCACATATCCTCTGGCTCTTGCTATTACGTTGTCTGTGAAGCTTCTATTACTTTCAATTATTGGCTTTAGAACTTATTTCCTCTAAGGAATTTCCAGACTCCCCATGACTTTATTGGGTATTTCCCTCTCTTATATGTTTGTATGTATATTGTTAAGAAATTGGTCACTCAGCATTGCAAACAACTTTATATACATCTGTTCTTCAAGAGAACCTAAGTACATTATGAGCAAAGACTGTGTTTTCTTTTTTTTTTTCTGTATCCTGAGCACTTGACAAAGAAAAATACCACAAACATTAAAAAAATGCAAAAGCACTTTTCAAAATGTTAGAAAACAGGATAAAAAAATCTAGAGCAAAAAGAACAAAACTGGAGGCATCATATTACATAACTTCAAAATATGCTGCAAAGTTATAGCAATCAAAATAGCGTGGTACTAGTATCTAAAACAAAAAAAAATATAAAGTGATGGAAGAGATTACATAGCCTATTAATAAATCCACATATATTTGGCAGACTGGTTTTCAACAAAGGTGCCAAGAAAACTAGATATCTACATGCAGAAATGTGGTGGGCCACAAGTTATATTATAGAGATTCAGCTGTGTATTAAAGTTATACTTTAACCTGCCAAGTGTCTGTCAAAAAGCAAGACATTTATTATGAATATTTGGTGTTATCCAGCTTTTAATATTTCAGCTGTCTTCTGCTATGAAATTCTTGCATGCCCAAATATTCCCAGACCATTTGGCAAACAGTTGAGCTACTCAGATCTGCTGAAGTTCTCAGTAACTAACTCCCCTGCTGAGCCTAGGAGACAAGCTGACTGGAGGTGCATAGCTTTGTTTCTTGTGCTAATGAAGTTCAGACCATCCTCTTGCCTTGAGGCCTACTGGCTGGGCCAGAGCAATTGACTGAGAACAAAAGAGGTTTTTACATATCAAGGTGGAAGGTAGAGCAACATTCCTGACAAGGCAGAGAACCTCATAGCAAGAGGAAGAAGGGACAGGCATTTTCTGTAGAGGCAGACAGAATGGCATGACCAGGGAGAAGAGAAGAACACAGAGGTAATGTAGATGGTAAGGCACAACTCTTGAGTAGAGAGCAAGTAAAGATGGAGGGAGAAGAAACAGAGGACAAAGCTGAGGCAGGAAGCATAAGGGCTTAATCATAAGCAGGACTATGAGAGGGCAGTAAAAGAGGGGGCAAACAGGAACTGAGTGTCAGGACAGAACTGAAGCTATGTAGACTGTATTTCATCCCAAAGATATAAAGTAGATGGACAAAGAGCTTGGTGTATCTAGATTTATTCCTCCCCTGAATGCCTGATGGAGATGTAGCTGTACTGATAGAGTTTTGTCGTAGAGGAATAAAGTTAACAGACATAAGAACATAATGTACATAGATTTCTTTTCCCTCAGATATCCCACGCTGGATGTAGTGAAATCCCCAGACCCTGGGTAATCCATACAGAAAAATAAAACTAGAACTCTGTCTCCCATCAACCAGAATAAATAATCTAAAATGAACTGAAAATAAACAAAAACTAGTAGATGAAAACATGGGAATATATTTCATAAAATTCATCTGCTAAAGGATTTTTATTATCCCCAAATAACAGGTATCAAAGTCAAACATAGCTGTAGCAAATGGGGCTGAATTATAACAAAAACTTTTCATAAAAATAAAGATGCTAAGAGGTAAAGATCCTTCTGACATTCTCTAAAGTATCACAAGTTGTATATAAAACTCTGTTTGCAGCCGGGCAGTGGTGGCGCACGCCTTTAATCCCAGCACCCGGGAGGCAGAGCCAGGCAGATCTCTGTGAGTTCAAGGCCAGCCTGGGCTACCAAGTGAGTTCCAGGAAAGGCGCAAAGCTACACAGAGAAACCCTGTCTCAAAAAACCAAAAAAAAAAAAAAAAAGAAGAAGAAAACTCTGTTTGCATCTAATATAATATTAAAACAAAAGACAATAAAGTTGTAAACAAATGAATGGGATCTTTAAGAAAGCATAATGTTTCTGTGCACCAAGGGAAAAATTCATCAATGGATTAAAGAGGCAACCTAATGGGAGAAATTATAATAATTGTAATATAATTACACATCTGACAAAGAGTTAATATCCAGAATGTAAAAGGAACTCAAAGCAACATAAAATAAAACAAAACCATTAAAAGTCTGATTAATAAGTTGGAAGTAGCCTAACTATACATTTTTCAAAAATATATATACATTTATGAGAAGATGAATGTGAAAGGACCAAGCAGATGCCATAACAGGCTGCTCAGTCTTCTCTCAGAGATCAGCCCTCAATATCAGTTTCCTGAGACTGAGCAAGCAGTCTCTGGGAGGGCCGTGAACAAAAGACATAGATAGTCTTTGCAGTAGCTCCCTTTCTGCACGTAAAGTTCAGCCAGATGTTTACTGTATGGGGCCCCTCACCAACTTAGAGTTATGTGCATGAGTCAAGGACAGAGGCTGGACCACTGAGCCAGCCCCCACAGTCAGTACGTGCTTGGCCAGCCAGCCCCCATGGTGGCTCAAGGATTCCTAAGTGCAGATAAGAACTTAGACCCCTTCTTCCCAGGTGGCTTTATCAGCTACAGAAACTTAAGAAAACACAGAGTCAGGATATTCAACCATCTGGCAGAGGCTAAGTGGTCATAAAACATCCCAAACTTCACGGACTCCGGAGATGGGTTGTAAAACTCCTGACAGGGCAAACAGATAAGACCAAGTCCAGGCCCGGGAAAAACTGGACCAATCAAGGATGGACCCGTACTAACCCCCTCCCCTCTAAGAAATTTTATGGGTTTTGCCTATAAAAACTAACTTCCCCAAGAAAGATCAAGCTCCTCCCGGCCTCACTGCTAAGAGTGAGTGTTTGGGACGAGCTTCCCTGACCGCGCGGCTTGTAAGAATAAACCTTGCTTTTGCATTCTGTACCTAAAGTCTCCGGTGGCTTCTTTGGGGGCGTGATCTGGGCATAACAAATGGACCTGGAAGACATTATGCCAAACAAATACAACAGGTGCATAAGGGCAGTAGCTTTATGGTCTCTCTCATGTAAAAAATCTAAAATAGTTGATCTTGTAGACTACACAGTAAAATAATAGTTACCACAGGATAAAGAGAGTAGAGCGATACGGGCAAGTAATTGATCAATTGGTGGAAATTGACAATATCCCAGAAGGAAAAATCCTGGTGTTCTATTACATAGTGTGGTGACTATAGTTAACCATAATGTATGGTATCTTTCAAAGTAGATACAAGAGAGTATTTTGGATACTCACATCAAAAAAGAAATGATAAATGTTAGAGGTGACAGAGATGCTAATTGCTCTGATTTGATTATTGCACAATGTAGACACATATCCAAACATCACAATATTTATGGTGTCAAATAAAACCTAAAAAATAAGTGTTATCTCAAAGAATTAGTTTTTCTACTTTTGTACATGTGTATATATTTCATCTGTGGGCATATTTGTATTTATGTGCACATGTGTATGTGCATGCATGTACATATGTATGTGGAGACCAGAGGTCAATGCAGTCTTCCTCGGTCCCTCCTCGCCTTAATTTCTGAGACTACACTTCTCACTGAACTTGGTGCACACAGATTCACTAGACTTGTTTACCAGCAAGCCCTGGGGATTCTTTTGTCCCTGTCTTCTCAGAACTGGGATTACAGGCAAGAGCATCCATGCCATGCTTGTATGAGTGCTAGGGACTGGGCTTTGATCTTCATGCTTTTGCAGAAAACATTTACTGGACAATCTAACTAATCCTAGAAAGTGAATCTAGGAAGACTTCCCAACAGAAGTGACATTTATTTTGAAATATAGGAAGCAAACAAGAGGGAAATCATAACATAGTGAGAAAAAAGAGAGCCACACATGAAATGAACTGTGAGTCCTTTAATTTGATCAAATGTTTTGAATTTTTCTAGACATCAATGATACTAAGAAATTAAAGAATTTTGAGATCTTTCTTAAGAATTTGTATATTAGCTGGGCAGTGGTGGCACACAACTTTAATCCCAGCACTCAGGAAGCAGAGCCAGGTGAGTCTCTGTGAGTTTGAGGACAGCCTGGTCTACAGAGCAAGATCCAGAACAGGCACCAAAACTACATGGAGAAACCCTGTCTGGAAAAAAAATGAATTTGTATATTAAGTATTATTTCAAATAAAATAAATCTTGTTTTAAAGCAAGCCACATTGGGTTTTGAATTGGAGGCATTGCCTAAGACGCATAGGACTTGAGTACACCTTCAAGCATTTCACTGTCTGAGATATCTTCCCAGTCCCAAATGTTTAAAAATGGTAAATATTGTGACACTGTATATGTGTAAAACTGTATAATTCAAAAACTAACGTCCATGTGTTTATATTTCCCAAAATGCAATTCATTGACCCAAAGTGGTTTGGAAGTCCTTACTGGAGGACCTAAGTAATCCTAGAAAGTAAATCTAGGAATATTTCCCAGTAGACTAGACATTTATTCTGAAATATAGGAAGCAAACAAGAGAAATCACAACAGGGTGAGAAGAAAGCGAAGAAAGCAAGCCACACTTGAAATGAAACACATGAGAATTTTTTCATTTGATCAAATGCTTTGAATACTTCTGGAACTCAATAATATTAAGAAACTAAAGAATTTCAAGTTATTTCTTTAAAAATTATATTTTTAATATTGGCTCAAATAAAATAAATTTTGTTTTAAATCAAACCAGATTGGGTTGTGTATTGCATACATTACCTGATAATCATAGGGCCAGAAAATACCTGAGCAATGGTTCTTAACTGTAAGCTCAATTATTATCTCAGTGTCATGCCAAGTCTGGCATATTTGCAACAGTAATATCTAACAGGCTAATTCTCAAGATACAGAGGTCCTATTGCACCTTCCACTTCCCCATGGGAATATGTGTTCTCATACTATTATTTTTTTTATTTTAGGAATGAGAAAAGCAAGGATCCTGAGTACTAAACCAGTGATGTTCTTTCAAAATTAACTAATGAGAGAATAAAGTATAACACAGTATTGGGTTAAGATCAATGGACTCAAAGTTACTTACCAGTCTTGCAAACACAATCCTAACTTAAATTTCCTGAGTCTCACTTTTCTCATCTTTAGGAATATGTGCTTAATTTTTGTTATGAGTGCTAGAAACACTACTCCCCTCCCCAAAATGGCACCTAAAATGTTTAGGAGCAAGTTCAACAACTGTTAGCTAGTATTAGTAATAATAACATAGCAATAGTTTTATTGTTCCTTACATAAATAATGCCACTGACTTTCTTAAATCTGTTTATATGTGGAAATATGACATAACTATTATGATTGACCATGTTATTACCCCTTGGTGGGCCCATATTCTCTAACTATAAAGAGTTTAGGTCCAAAGTTCTGATTTCAACTGTGATCCATAAACAAATAAAAAGAAGCTTTCAGCAAAAGACTGTGTTTCAATGAGTTCATCAGACACTGAAACAGCCATTTCTGGATGGAATGGCAGAAATCATAAAGCCAGAACAGCTGCTTGACAAAGATCCAGCAAAGCTGAGCCACATGATGGCTGCCATGTCACCTTTGGTTTTCATCTCCACCTGTTACATACTTGGGGCACTTTTGATATTTGTACAATTTGAAGATATTGGATTGATGGAAAATTTCTTATGAATCATTTATGCCTTCTCCCAGGAATGCTCCTTCTAAGCTTCTCCAGGAAAGTCTTGAACATACTATTCCCCCTGCTTTTAGGTCTTGAAGGTCTTCCTTCAACCTTAGAGGTTGTGACACATAAAGAAGCCAGAGGTCTCTTCATGAGGCTATGAAACATTTTTGAAACATCTGTCCCTGTAATTACACAGGAACAAGATATTCAAAACAAAGTAAACTCAAAAACGTCAACAAGATTCGGTGGGCTAGAGAAGTTGGCCATGGTTAAATTACAAGCCTCTTCCCACTGTACATTCAGACAATTATGTGGCATACAACTCTGCCCTACACAGAGACATATTGATAAGCAAAGTATGGAATGGAAAGATGATAAAAGAATGAGATGTCAGGACCTCACTCTTTTAGAAATGTTAGCTCATGCAGAGCTACTATGGTGACGTATGACTAAGGAACAACAGAATGCCAGGACTAGACATATAGACAAATTCTATAAAGATATAAATATGAACATTGTATTATGCCAGAATTTGAATAATAACTGAAGCAGCTTTAGCCTGAGGATTTTTTCTGGCAATCTGACCACTGAGAGTTAATAATACACTACTTAGGACATGGCAAAATGCCTAGTGTGGCTTGAAGATTTTGTTTTGGTCTAGTGTCCTTGAAGCAACCAAAGCTACCACCATGAGAACAAGCTGTAATATGCCTCTTGGTTTTCAAAAATTGGGTTATGGGGTTAATGAGTAAGAATGATAACTCTGTTTATTAATGATGTCAAAACTTAAGGGAAAATGATTGGAAATGATAAATATGTTCTGTTATAGTTTATTAATGATGACTAAAAGATGAGCAAAAGGAAGTGAAACACATGTCCAAAACCAAAAATGATATGATCTGTTTTGGAACACCATGAATGTATCCCTGCTTACTAAATTCTGTATAAATAAAGAAGCACTCTGGCTGCCAGTCCATGTTCCAGTGCCAGTTCCAACCACCATGGCCTGGCTCACTTCCTTCCCCTGCCATCTCCTTACATCCTCTGCTGAGACCTGTCCCACTGGGGATGATTCCCATATGCTTCCTCTCTGTCCATCTCTCCTAAAATGAAACTAAGAAGTATCTATCCCATGTCTGATTCTTCCATCGCCACTCTTGCATCAACCTCTCTTCAGACCCTGCCCTCATCTGGAATTGGACCCCAGCAAGACCCCTTACTTTATATGCAAAATTTTTTGTGACCTTATCATTCTAAGTGTGTGTGTGTGTGTGTGTGTGTGTGTGTAGTTGGGAAAGAAAACATACAGTGCTTATGAAAATAGAAGATCACACCAGTTTTAGGGTAAGGAAACAATTTCTGACAGAACAACTCTTTTTGTACATTTGTTTAATCATGCTCTGTGCTAAAAAAAAAAAAAGACAAGCATTATACTGCAAGGAGGTGGAGGTACTCACAATAGGGGCTGAGATTCTAGGCACAAAATGAATAAAAAGAAAGGCTTGCTATTTAGGGAAAACTTTAATGAGCTTTGGAAAAAATGAAATGGGGGCTTGCTACAGCTGTCTAATAAAGTGTCATAATGATTTACATCTTGTCACACTTGGTAACTTATTGGACTCATGGAGAGAATGAAGAGGTCTGAATGCTTGCCATTTGTAATTAAGCCCACCATATTAATTAACACAGAAACTAACTAGCAAACTCTAACTCTGAAAGCAGGCAATCTTTTTGTTGTCGTTGTTATTTTAAAGACAAGTTGTCTCTGTGTGACAGTCCTAGCTGTCCTGGAACTCACTCTGTAGATCAGGCTTGCCTATAACTCACAGAGAGCCACCTGCCTCTGCCTCCCAAGTGCTGGAATTAAAGGTATGTACCACCACTGCCTGTGGTGGTATTGTGTTCCCCAAAATATTGTGCACCCTAATAAACTTATCTGGGGTCAAAGAACAGAAGAGCCACTAGATACAGAGGCTAGAAAATGGTAGCACTCATGCCTTTAATCCTAGCATTCCAGAGGCAGAAATCTGTCTGGATCTCTGTGAGTTCAAGGCCACATTGGAAATAGCCAGGCATGGTGACTCATGCCTTTAGTCCCAGAAAGTGGAGCCTTTAATCCCAGGGAGCGATGGCAGAAAGCAGAAAAGTATATAAGCCATGAGGACCAGAAACTAGAAGCATTGGGCTGGTTAAGCTTTCAGGATTTCGAGAAGCAGTTCAGCTGAGATTCATTCTTGATAAGGACTCAGAGGCTTCCAGTCTGAGGAAACAGGATCAGCTGAAGAACTGGTGAGGTGAGGTAGCTATGACTTGTTCTGCTTCTCTGATCTTCCAGCATTCACCCCAATACCTGGCTCCAGGTTTGTTTTTATTAATAAGACCATTTAAGAGTCATGCAACAACTGCCAGGTGAAAGGGCCAATCTTAAAGCGTAAGTCCAATGAAGAGAATATAAAATGAAAATAGCATTGTCTTCAGGAAATCTTCATACAATGACCTTAATCTCAGGCGATGTTTCAAGGCCACCCAGAGGATACCCTACTACTGGCACTTTATTTTTCTTTCTCTTCCTTTCTTCCTTCCTTCCTTCCTTCCTTTCTTTCTTTCTTTCTTTCTTTCTTTCTTTCTTTCTTTCTCTCTCTCTCTTTTTTGTTTGTTTGTTTATTTGTTTGTTTGTTTGTTTTTCAAGATAGGGTTTCTCTGTGTAGTTTTGGTGGCTGTCCTGGATCTCGCTCTGTAGACCAGGCTGGCCTCAAACTCACAGAGATCCACCTGGCTCTGCCTCCCACATGCTGGGATTAAAGACGTGCATCACCACTGCCTGGCTATATTGGGATATTTTTGTTGTTGATTTGGTTTGGTTTGGTTTGGTTTGGTTTGGTTTGGTTTGGTTTGGTTTAGTTTGGTTGGTGATTAGTTGGTTGGTTTCAGTGATTGGTTTGGCTTTGAATTTTTAAGAAAGGATTTGCTATGTAGCTAAAGTCAGCCTCAAATATGCAATCCTCTTGCCTCAGCCTCTTTAGTGCTGAGGTGCTTTAGGATTACAGGTATATATCAACATTCCAGGTTGATTGAAGGATTTTGAAAAGAGGCATAAATAACATGACTTAAATGATCACACTGTTGCAATCACAGTGAGTCTCAACAATATGACAAATGTGTTCTTAAAATTACTGTGCTGGAGCTGGGCAGTGGTGGTGCACACCATTAATCCCAACACTCCGGAAGCAGAGGTGGTTGAATCTCTGAGTTCAAGGCCAGCCTGATCTACATAGAGAGTTCTAGGACAGCCTGGTCTACATAGAGAGTTCCAGGACAGCCAGGACTACACAGAGAAACCATGACTCAAAAAACAAAAAAAGAAAAAAAATTAAATTTAATTTAAAATTATTGTGCTGGAGCTGAAGAGCTAGCTTAACCCATATATGCTTGCCATGAAGCATGAGAACCTGAGTTTGATCCCCAGTACCCATATGAAAGCTGTAATACCAGAACTGGAGACCTAGAGACTAGAGGATCTCTAGGGCTTGCTGGTCAGCCAGTCTAGCAAAATCTGAACTGAAAAGCTCCAGTTCAGTGAGAGTCCCCATCTCAAAAATAGGGTGAAAAGCAATTAAAGAAAATACCTTATTTGACTTCTAGCTCCACACACACATAGCATATACATACTATGTATATCCATGTACAGATATACAAGCAAACACATGAACATACACAGACACATACAAATCAGTGCATCCTAAATCATTATATAACAAAAACCAAAGGATTAGAGGGAAAATATGGTTTAAGCCCATAACATTCAAAAATTTTATTATTGATACATAAAAATTCAGAAATCTATTTTTTAAGTAGTGTGATTTACACCTGTGCAAATGGTGAAGAAACAACAAAAAAAATACTGCATAATAGATATGGTACATTACCCTGAAAAATATAAGACATTTCCTCATAAAAATGAGAATCAATTAAAATGTCTGGACATCTATAATTCCATATATTGTTTATTGTGAATAGTGCCATAATAATATATAAGGATTTCTTTTCTCTGTATCTTTCTAAACTTTGTCTTGTTTTAATTATATTCACTCATTCAGCCTCTCTCTCTCAATCTCTCTCTCTCTCTCTCTCTCTCTCTCTCTCTCTCTCTCTCTCGGCAGGCAGGTAATCCAAGCAGATATATGGAAAGAATAAAGGAGAGGAGAGGGAGATGCCAGTCTGCCACCCAAAGAACAACATACCAGTAGACCAGTAAAGCCACGAAACACATGGCAAAACATAGATTAATAGAAATGGGTTAATTTAAGATTATAAGAGCTAGCTGGCAAGTAGTATGAGCCACAGGCCATGGCCAAACAGTTCATAATTAATATAAGCCTCTATGTGTTTACTTGGATCTGAGCAGCTGCGGGACTGGGTGGGACACAGGAAAAGTTCTGACTACATTTGGCTGCCCAACATGTTGGCTCAAGTTTCCACCTAAAACCTGAGAGAACTTAATAAGAGATTCTATAATGGAAATTCTAAAACAGGTTCTTAGTTGTGTCTCAGGCAAGCCATGAGCTACAGTATGGCAGGCTCATGGCATGCAAGCTTGACCATAGCACACAGAGACATCTCCAAGCCATGCAGCATGCTGCATGGCAGATTTAGCTTTTGCTAGTACAAAAACAAAAAAGAGGTCTCTGGGCTACATGCTGCTGGATGGAGGCATGGATCCACTGCCTCCCAGAGTCAGCAGAGAGCATGGCTCCCAGAGCTGGTAGTGAATTACCTCTGCCATATTGGGAAGCTGCCACTTCCATCTTAGCCATACAGTTTAACAATTTAACATCTCTCCTGAAAGAGAAGTATTATAGATTCACAATAAGGCAGTGTCAGATGGAAAAAAAACTGTAAATGGTTTACAGTGTGTGTAAAAATGTATGTAGGCTTAAAAGAGAGAAAAATAAATATATACAGTTATATAAAGAAATAGATAGTTTTAAAAAATAAAGTCTTTAAAGAGACAGTAAAAGTAATATAAAAAAATAGCCACATAAAGATGGAAATCACACACAGAGTCTGGATTATGTTGTCTTTGGGAATTTTAACTGGAGAGAGACATTTGATTGTAAAGCCTGCTAAGTTAAACCAATATATGTATTTTAAAGGTATCTTGACTTCAAAATTTGGATCTAAGGATATGTTGCTTTGGAAAGGAGATTCTGCTTTTGTTTCCACAGGAAGAAAGAGGCTATGGATTTGTTCCATGTTAAGATGGATCAGATTTGATCAAGCCAGACCTCCTGAACCTTAACAGATGGTACCTATCAACAAAGGTTATAGCCAGTCTTCCCAGGACTTGACCATTATCTCAAATTTTCTCAGGCTCCCCATAAGACTACCAGTGCCCACAATCAGCAGGAAGTAGCCTAGAAAACTACACCCACATTCTCCAAAACTGGATTATGGATATTTGTCTTTGTTTAGAGATTAGTTAGAAATTGTTATTGGTCATAGTCAATCTCTTTCTAAATAAAAAAGGGATATCATAGATATGATATGATAAAGAATAACAACTGTTTAAAATGTTTTACGGCCGGGCGTTGGTGGCACACGCCTTTAATCCCAGCACTCGGGAGGCAGAGCCAGGCGGATCTCTGTGAGTTCGAGGCCAGCCTGGGCTACCAAGTGAGCTCCAGGAAAGGCGCAAAGCTACACAGAGAAACCCTGTCTCGAAAAAACAAAAAAAAAAAAAAAACCAAAATAAAATGTTTTACATTGCTGTAGATTTTAGTTTATTACAAATTTAAAGTTAATTTTGTTATGGTGTATATGTATTTCTACTCTCATTTAAGGTATTATGTTTATGTAATTCATTTAAATTGTAACAGATAATTAAGAAATACAGATTAATAATTAGTCATCTGTGATAATCAAACTTATAGTCATGTTAGTTAAGTTTTCTAGGTATACATAGATATATTTCAATTAGGTAGGTGATCTTCAAACACTTCAAAAACCTACAGAATGTGGCATTTAAAACGTTTTAAAAACTTAGACTTTCCTGGACAATGAGACATGTCTGCTCCTGGCAGCACTGATTTACTTCAAAGAGGAAGATGGGCATCAATGACACGCTGTATGGAGTTTATCTTCTTGGCACAAAATGGCCATTTGGGCAAGAGACTGTTCTTGCCTGGACTGCTTGACAAAATGTTGTATCTACTGGACATGTATGATCCATGGTAAAATGACTACTGAATTTGCCAAAACAAGGCAAAATGGTCCTTCAGGTTCCTGCTTCACAGAGTAGACTGACAGATATTCCACAGGACACAAAGAAAACAACTGAGAGACTCTAGGCCTGTAAGCTGAAGATGGATGCCACAATGTTGCAGAGGAACTTTGGATGACTGTCCAGACAGCTGGCTATTTTTATCATAACTCATTTTTTGGAAGTTGCTTGTTTGTACTTCCTGTTTTACTAGGTAATATTATTTCTGTCTCGGGTCTCTGAGAAAGTTGAAGATTAGACAGTTGTAGTTAGTTTTCCTTGTTAACAATTTCAGAAAGAAACTCACTAAGAAGTATAAAGTATATAAATTTGAAAGACATCATAAAATAATTTTCTGTTGGTAATACAAGATAGGGTAGAAAGTGAATTAGGTATATTTTGGACTCACCAAAATAAGATAAATAATGGAATATTTTTGCTGAATTTGTCAAATGCAAATGGACTAAACATTGTTGATGTATTTATTGCTTGTATATATTATATATAGTTATTGTACTTATTGTATATTTTTTCTTATATTAGTTATATTTTTTATTTTAGACAAGAAAAGGGGAAATGTGGTGATGTATTGTGTCCCCCAATAAAACTTGCCTGGAGATCAGAGGAAAAAGCCAGCCACTATATAGTAGTCAGGCAATGGTAGCATGCACATTTAATCCTATCACTTGGGAGGCAGGGATCTGTCTGGATCTCTGTGAGTTCAAGGCCACACTGGGAATAGAGCCAGGCATGGTAGCACATGCCTTTAATCCCAGCACTAACAATAGAGGTCTGGAGGTCTGTACAGACAGACAGGAAGTGACAGAGCTGGGCAGGAAGAGGAAGTGATGTAGCTGGACAGAGAGCCAATGAGAACAGAACAGAAGGCATATAGAAGTGGATATATAGGAAGGAGGTCTCTTTGGAAACTGAGGTGTTGGTGAGGTGAGGTTAGCTTGTGGCTTCTCCTTTTTTCCTGATCTCTCAGGGTTTCTGGCTCTGTGATTTTTATTTAATAAGACTATTTAGCAATTCGTTACACTCTCTTTTTTCTTTCTGTGTATGTGTGTGTGTGTGTGTGTGTGTGTGTGTGTGTGTGTGTGTGTGTGTGTGTGTGTGTGTGTGTGTGTGTGTGTGTGTGTGTGTGTGTGTGTGTGTGTGTGTGTGTGTGTGTGTGTGTGTGTGTGTGCGTGCGTGTGTGCGTGTGTGCGTGTCACAGCATGTGAATGGAAACTTGGTTCTCCTTTCACCATGTCAGTTCTTGGAACTGAACTCTCATTGTCAAGTTTGATGGCAATCATTTGATTCTTTCCTAATTTATTTTGTTTCTAGTAAGATTTATTTTTCCCTACCTCTTGAACTTGTGTACGTCTTTGCTTCTCTCTTGTGTGTAGTATTCCTTTAAATATCTCCTGCAATGCCAGCTTAGTGATTTTTCAATGGCTTTTAGCATCTATTTTGGTTGAAGATTTTAAACAGATCAGCCCATGACCTTGTGGCCTTTAATGTTTCTGCTAAAATACCCATTTTTTCTGATGGTTTGCCTTTGAAAGTGATTTGAAGAGCCCTGAGCCTGAGAAGAGCCAGAGGCAATAATCTTACCCAGTCGAGGTGAAGTTCCTGTGACATCTTAGTAAGAATAGTTTTTAAAGACTGGTTAATACGCTCTACCTTTCCTGAAGATTGAGGACGGTCTGTATGTCAAACATGTTGCTTATTGGTCAATGAATAAAACACTGATTGGCCAGTGGTCAGGCAGGAAGAAGTATAGGCGGGACAAGGAGGAGAGAATTCTGGGAAGTGGAAGGCTGAGCCGGAGACACTGCCAGCAGCCACCATGACAAACAGCATGTGAAGATGCCGGTAAGCCACAAGCCATGTGGCAAGGTATAGATTTATAGAAATGGATTAATTTAAGATGTAAGAACTAGATAGCTAGAAGCCTGAGCCATTAGCCAAACAGTTTAAACAATATAAGTCTCTGTGTTTACTTGGTTGGGTCTGAGCGGCTGTGGGACTGGCGGGGGGCAGAGATTTGTCCTGGCTGTGGGCCAGGCAGGAAAACTCTAGCTACAGGACGGTATGGGATATGAAAATGCCAAGGAATGTTAAGAGCCTTAGCTAGTGTGTGGGAAATCTGAGAGGTGAACTCCAGGCCATTGTCAGACTGAAAAGAAGCAGGAACCCCAAACCGAGGAATAATTTCTCGGAGAAGATCTGCAACTGTCTGGGCCCGCTTATTAGAAACCGGGTATGCCTCCACCCAATTTGAAAATGAGTCCACCATCATGAGGAGATATTTAACTTTCCTGACAGTGGGCATATGGGTAAAATTGAGCTGCCAGTCAGTCCCTGGAAGGAAACCTCTAGCCTGATGGGTGAGAAAAGGCTGACTCCTGTATTTGGTATTGGGATCTGTTTTTTGGCAGATCTCACAAGAGGCAGTAATAGTTCTTAAGAACTGTAAGTCCTCAGAGGTGGGCTGCAGGTGGGCTTTTACAAATTGAGACAGAGCAAGATTATTAGGATGAAAGAGCTGGTGTAGATGGGAAAGAATTTGCCTAGTGTCAGGAGTTCCCTGTGAGGGTGTAAGCTGTACTGTCTGGACTCTCTGTGGTGGGTGGGGTCAGACTTGGCCCTGGAGGGCCATTTTCCTGGCTGCCTGGTCAGCCCGGTTGTTTCCCTTAGAGATGATAGAGCTATTGGTCTGATGAGATCAGCAGTGAACAATTCCTATAGCCTTGGGGAGGTGGGAAGCCTCCATTATGGCCATTATTTGGCTTGAGTTAGATATGGATCCCCCTTTTGCTGTGAGAAGGCCACGCTCCCTCCAAATAGCAGCATGGGACAGGAGGATATGAGAAGCATATTTGGAGTCTGTGTAAACATTTAGAGATTGTCCCTGTGTCAACTGAAAGGCACAAGTGAGAGCTATCAGCTCAGCCTGTTGGTTAGTGATATGTGTGGGTAATGCCTGTGCCTCTATTATCTCAGTATCTGACACTATGGCATAACCTGCTTTACGGGTCCCTTCATATAAAAAGGATTTGCCATCTGTGTACCAGGTATAAGTAGCCTGAGGCAATGTGCCTTCCTGTATGTGTGAAGGGTGTGGTAACAGTTCCTCTAAGGTTTCAGTGCAGGAATGAGAAGGAGAATAGTCAGCATTAGGTTGAGGGAGGAGACTTGAAATATTAAGAGGTGGACAGATCTGGAAAGTAAGTGTGGCATCCTTTAGTAATGCCACCTGGAGAGAAAGAACCCGGGAAGGAGGTAAAGTTTGTAAGCCTTTATAAGTTAAGAGATGGGACAGGTTATGGTGAGAGAAGACAGTAATAGGTGACCCAAAGCTTAGCTTCTTTGATTCCTTAATAAGGAGCTCAGCAGCTGCTAAGGCATGGATGCAAGGTGCCCAGCCCTAACTGGTAAGGTCTAGCTTTTTGGCAGATATGCTACAGGTGCAAAGGAGGGTCCCAGCTGATGCCCTAGAATTCCCAGGGCAAATCCCTCCTTCTCTACTACATAGAGGAAGAAGGGACAGGTTATGTCTGGGAGATAAAGTGCTGGGGCCTGGAGAAGAGCCTGATGGAGCTTCTGGAAAGATTTAGTGACAGGGTGGAGAAGGGGCTCATGTGGGGAGCCCTGAGCTGCCTCCTATAAGGTGCGAACAAGGAGAGAAAAAGATGGAACCCAAGACCATAGGAAGCCAGCTATTACTAGGAAAGACAGAATCTCTTGTTTAGTAGAAGGGACTGTAAGAGACTGTATTAGACACTTTCTGTCTACAGTAATAGCCTTGTGGGTTGGAGTAATGGTTAGACCCAAATAGATGACCTGTGGCATGGACAGCTGAGCTTTAGAAGGAGATACCCTGTAACCTCAGCTGGATAAGAAATTTAGGAGAGCCGAGGTGTTAGTTTGGCTAATCTGTAAGGAGTGACTACAGAATAAAATATCATCTATATACTGTATTAGTTTAGAGCCAGGGAGAGACAGAGAAAGCAGGTCAGAGGCCAGAGCCTGACCAAATAAGTGTGGACTGTCCCTGAATCCTTGTGGCAGAACAGTCCAGGTCAGTGTGTGGACAGATGAGTGTCAGGGGCAATCCAGGTGAAAGCAAAGATATTTTGAGACTGAGGACTGAGAGGAATAGAAAAGAAGGCATCTTTGAGATCTAGAACTGAGACGTGAGAGGTTCCTGAAGGGACAGTGGACAGGAGAGTATAAGGGTTAGGCACTACAGGATGGAGAGGGACCACTGCAGAGTTAATGAGCCAGAGGTCTTGAACCAGGTGGTAGGTTCCATTAGACTTTTTAACTGCAAGTATGGGGGTGTTAAAAGGTGAAGAGGTTGGGTGGAGCGGCTTTTTCCTGAGAAGGTCAGAAATGATAGGCTTATGTCCTCTTAGGCTCTGGAGTGAGAGAGGGTACTGAGCTTGGGTGATATATCTGGTAGAGTTCTGTAGCTGGATAGTAATAGGCTGATGGTGCCTAGCAATAGAAGGGTTCTGGGTATCCCAGACTTTTGGGTCTACCTGAGAGGCTGGCAAGGGAAAAGAACTGTTAGAGTCAGTAGAGTGAGTGTCTAGGAGAAGGAGGAGGGGAGCTGCTGGTGCGTCTGGGGTGAGGCGAATGTGGGGAGCAAATGAAATAAAAGCTCCTACCTTAGCTAGAAGATCCCTTCCCATTAAAGGTACAGGACAGGTTTGTACCACTAAGAATGTGTGTGTGAGAGGGATACCTCTGAAAATGCAACTAAGTGGTGGTGTCTAATGAGGTAGATAAGGCTGTCCCCCAACCCCGACAATAGGGAGATGAGAAGGAGAGGTAGACCCCCCAAACTCTCTCAGGACAGAGTAGGTAGGTCCAGTGTCCAAGAGGAACGAGATAGGGTGCCCATTTACTTTTATCACTACCCTAGGTTCCCTGTGTGAGATGGGAATGGCTGGGGCAGAAACCGGGCAGTGTCAGTCATCACTGTAGGCCAAGCCTAGAAAGTCAGCCGGAGGGTGGTGTTCCTCTGGTGTTCCTATGTTGCTTGGGACATTAGGACAGTCAGTTGACCAGTGACCCTTTTGGCAACATTTTGGACAAGGCCCTGTCGGTACCCTTCGTGGGGCGGTGGTGCAAGCCCAGGCCCTATGGCCTTCTTTCCCGCACTTGAAACAGGGACCAAATGGCTTTTGGGGAGCCGGTCGGATAGTGTTTGCCAGCATCTGGCAGCTCCTTTTCTGGGCCTTGTCATTTCTCCCATGGTACACCTTAAATGCTCTCTCTAGCATGTCGCTAGAGTTTTCCTGCCTGGCCCACGGTCAGGATAAATCTCTTTCACCTGCCAGTCCCACAGCCGCTCAGACCTAACCAAGTAAACACAGAGACTTATATTGCTTACAAACTGTATGGCTGTGGCAGGCTTCTTGCTAACTGTCCTTATATCTTAAATTAATCCATTTCTATAAATCTATACCTTGCCACATGGCTCGTGGCTTACCGGCATCTTTACATGCTGCTTGTCCTGGTGGTGGCTGGCAGGCAGTGTCTCCTCAGCCTTCCACTTCCCAGAATTCTCTCCTCCTTGTCCCGCCTATACTTCTTCCTGCCTGACCACAGGCCAGTCAGTGTTTTATTTATTGACCAATAAGCAACATGTTTGACATACAGACCATCCCACAGCACTAGCACATCTGCCTGTGGGGTCAGAGGTCCATTCTTTAAGCGTTTAAGTTTCGCCCTTATGTTGGGGAAGCTCTGTGAGACAAGGTGGGTCATTAGGAGCTGCCTGCCCTCAGGGTTCTCTGGGTCTAAGCTAGTGAACTAAAGTAGAGTCTTGGTGAGCCGCTCCAAGAAGTGGGACAGATTTTCATCCTTATCTTGAATTATCATTTTTAGTTTTTCATAGTTTACTGGTTTTAGGGCAGCCTTACAGAGGCCTGTCAGGAGATAGGTAATAAACCTATCTCAGGCTAGAGAGCCACCAGGGGTGTTATAGTCCCAGTGTGGTTCCTGGTCAGAAACCACCTCAGCCCCTGGAGGGTGTGAGGGATTAGTCTGGTGAACCTCATCTGCATGGGTCCAAGCCTGTTCCCATATCTGACTGCGCTCCTCAGGAAGTAGATTATTAGCAAGTATCATGTATATATCATGAAAGGTAAGACTATAAGATTGAGTTATATGTTGAAACTGTTTAATAAAGGAAGCAGAATTAGAAGTATAAGAACCCAGCTTACTTTCTATCTGAGAGAGTTCTGCAAGAGAGGCTGAAACATGGACCTTAATCAGTCCATCCACACCAGCCACCTCTCACAAAGGAAGAACAGTGGAAGGGTTTGGATGGCTGGAATCAGGAATTTAGCAGTTCGAGAACAGGTAGTCGGAGGAGTAAAGGTTGGAGCCAGGGCAGGGCCTTTGGAAATGGCCACTGCTGAGGAAGAAATGGCCATTGCCAAGGAAGAAGAATCGGCTTTAGAGGAAGAGGAATCTGGAGGAGCTGAAGGAAGAGTCACCCTAGGAGTAGGGGTGGGAGCCAGAGGTCAGATAGGTGGAGGTTCATTAGCAGGATCTAGAGCCAGAGATTCGGGAGTCAGAGAATCCTCCGGTTTAGGCATAGCTAAGAGTATATGAGCAGGAGAGAAGGAATCCAGAAGAGACGGTTTAGCACTGAGAAAGAAGAAAGCTATGATATAGGGCAACTCTTTCCATTTGCCTGTTCGCTGACAGAAATTAGATAACTCCCGTAAAATATCGGGATCTAAGGAGCCTCTCGGCGGCCATTTTTTGTTATTTTCTAAAGCATATTTGGGCCATCTCTTAGTACAGAGACTGATAAGCTTAGGAATATTTAAGTAAGGCATTAAGCTGAGAGGTTTTAAAGCCTCAAGAAGACAGCCTAGGGGAGAGGAAGGACTGATGGGGTGGGAAGCCTTATTTCCCATGTCTGCAGCATAGAGGCAGAAAATAAAAAAATAAAAAAACAAACGTGATTCTGAGCCAAGGTCCCAGACGTCCCTAAGGCCAAGGATGGATCTTTACCAGGCACAGGCTTCCAGACAGCTCATTAGTCAAAAGACAGGGGCCTACGCTGTGTGAAGCTAGGATTCCCAGCAAATCCGGAATGGCGTCTACTGTTTCGTCAAGCCGGAAAAATGTGTCATTCCCACACAGCCTCAGGACGCACCTAACGGCGGTGGTCCAACCATGAGGAATATCTCAAACTGCAGACATGGGAGATGCTAGACACTCAACTGTCATTCCCACAGATTCAGGAAACCATTTATGCTGGCTAAAAAGTGCTGGACTCACCAATTGAAGCAGCAGTGTTGCATGCAGAATCCTGCGGCCAGGCAAATGGACAGTGGTCTGTTGCGGACGGAGCAGACTCCCCGGTTTCCAGGTTTCCAGGTGCAGAGTGCCTGGAAGTGCCCATTTGGTCATGGCACCAGATGTTGGTTTTTACGGTGCTCTTACCCTGTGAGGAAACGTCATGAAACATGACAGAATCCACTAACAAGAGTTTTATTAAGATAAGGGAGGGGGACAGATGTGCACAGGCCTGTGGAAAGACATGTGAGTAAAGTGGGGCTGGGAATCATGGCGCCGGCTTATAAAGGCTGGGCTGTGCCTGCGTACACAGGCTCATGTGGCTACTCCACACATGCGCGTAGATCACATGGTTGTGCTGTGCGCTTTACGCAACCACGCAAAGCCACAGGGTCCTGGTCATGCGAGACATTTTGAGCCGGAAATGGCTAGGCAGAAGTGACTAGGTCCCACTGGGCATGCACGACCATACCCAACCGTGGGGGCATGTTGTGAATCTATATCAGCAATAAATAATAAAATAATGAAGTAAAGGAAGAATCGTGAAAAGGAATAAAGAAAAAAGTAAGGTTGAATAAAAGAAAAAGAAGAAAATGCCTGTGGTTACCTTGCATAATGTCTGGGGCTAGTGAGACAGACCCTAGTGCACTGAGATGTTTCTTATTTATAGATCCTTCTAGAGTTCGGTCTCAATGACTTCTCGGGGCAGACTGGAGAAGAAATCTATTTTTTTTACCCTCTTGTCTCAGGAATGTGGGAGCCAGGGGATTTTGAGAAAGAACCTATTTGAGACTGACTCTCCTCTGACTCGGACTTGCATTTTTCTGTTACTGGAGATTACCTCTTTGTGACTTTAGCTTCTATAGAGAAATGGAAAGCAAGGTCATTGAGGAAAAGGAACTAAATAGTTGAGATAAGAATCAAACCACTGTGCAGAGAATTTATGACTGAAAGGACAGTTAAAATAGTGAACTGAGACCTCAGTGGAGGTGCACGCCTATAATCCCAGGACTGGGGAGGCAGAAGCAAGCAGATCCTTATGAGTTCTAGGTCAACCTAGTCTACAAAGGACAGCCAGGACAACCTTGTTTCAAAAAACCAAAGAAAAGAAAAAAAAAAGAAAAGTGAATCCTAAGAATTAAAAATTTCCCCAGGAATCCCACATTAGGAAAGATAAGGTGCCAAAGGAGGACTTCAAATAGTTTATCTCACAGATCTATCAACTTCTACATATCTTCTGGTCTTTGCTTGATCTTTTTCTATGAAATTGTAACATGGTTACAGGGAATGCAGAGAGAATCTAAGAATACATCTGTCCCTACTTCTAAATAAACTATAATGAAATATATTTCCCTTTACCCAGTTTATGCTTTCTAATTTCTTTTGAAATACAGGAAAACTGAGGTAGTGGGTTTATGAACCTAAGTAGCTAGTAACAAAAGTACCAGAATAGTGAAAGAGCGTACTTGTTTTAAAAAAAAAAAAAAAAAAAAAAAACCTCCTAGAAACAGAATTGCTGAGTCCAAGTGTATGTACACTTTTAATTTTCTTAGGTATTATGAAATTGCCCTCTGAAATTATATTAATTCACACGCCCATGTGACAATGTATCCTCCTGAAAGCCTTTGCCACTATCTTATGCTACCAAATATTTTCATCTCCCTCAATCAGATCGTTGAAAATGTATCTTAGTGCAGTTTTAATTTGCATTTTTCTTATTCAAATTAAACTGAACATCTTTTCTTATGCTGAATGACCAAGGACTGCAGATAAAACTAGATCCTACCAGGGAGCTAGGACTTGGTAGAGTAGACAGGCAATTTCTTTTACTCTTCTATCTCAATTCATTCAGCCAGTTTTATTTATTGAGTAACTATTGTGAATGATGCACTGATCTATTGGGTAAAGGGTCTAGCAGTGAAAAAAATCATGTCAAAGTCTAAATTGTGGAACATAGTCCTGCATCACAAAGGTCCAGAAAATAAGAGGTCTCAACTTTGAGGTCTCATATAAGGATAAGGACTGGAACCAAGAGCAGGGTTAAAATTCATTTTAGAAATCAGAAGATAGAAACCCTTATACTCTGCTAGGTATGGTATAAACTTTTGTAGCCACTTTATAAGAATCTAAAAATAGAACTGCCATATGACCCATATCTATATCACTCTGTGGTGGTATTGTGTTCCCCAAAAAATTGTGTACCCTAATAAACTTATCTGGGGTCAGAGACAGAACAGCCACTAGATACAAAGGCTAGAAAATGGTGGCACTCACACCTTTAATCCTAGCATTCCAGAGATAGAAATCCATCTGGATCTCTGTGAGTTCAAGGCCACATTGGAAACAGCCAAGCATGGTGACACATGCCTTTAATCCCAGAAAGCGAGCCTTTAATCCCAGGGAGTAGTGGTAGAAAGCAGAAAGGTATATAAGGCATGAGGACCAGAAACTAGAAACATTTGGCTTGTTAAGCATTCAGGCTTTCGAGAAGCACAGTTTAGCTGAGAGCCATTCAGATATGAGGACACAGAAGCTTCCAGTCTGAGGAAACAAGACCACCTGAGGAATTGGCCAGGTGAGGAAGCTATGGCTTGTTCTGTCTCTCTGATCATCCAGCATTTCACCCCAATAACTGGCCCCGGGTTTGATCTTATTAATAAGACCATACAGGACCCCAAGAAAGACACGGGGATCACCCAATGATGGAGAAATGGATGAGATCTTCATGAACAGCCTGGTCATAAGTGGGGGAAATGAAGGGCGAGGGTCGAGGGAGGGAAAGCTTGGGGGAGCGGGAGACCCCATCTGGATCAACAACAGAGAGGGAGAACAAGGAATAGGAGACCATGATAAATGAAGACCACATGAGAATAGGAAGAAGCAAAGTACTAGAGAGGCCCACAGAAATCCACAAAGATACCACCACAATAGACTGCTGGCAATGGTCGAGAGACAGCCCAAACTGACCTACTCTGGTGATAGGATGGCCAAACACCCTAATTGTCTTGCTAGAAACCCCATCCAATGACTGAGGGATCTGGAAGCAGAGATCCAAGGCTAGGCTCCGGGCGGAGCTCCAGGAGTCCAATTAGTGACAAAGAGGAGGGTTTATATGAACGAGAATTGTTGAGACCAAGGTTGGATAAAGCACAGGGACAAATAGCCAAATGAATGGAAACACATGAACTATGAACCAATGGCTGAGGGGCCCCCAACTGGATCAGGCCCTCTGAATAGGTGAGACAGTTGATTGGCTTGAACTGTTTGGGAGGCATCCAGGCAGTGGGACCGGGTCCAGTGCTCATTGCTTGAGTTGGCTGTTTGAAACCTGGGGCTTATGCAGGGTCGCTTGGCTCAGCCTGGGAGGAGGGGACTGGCCCTGCCTGGACTGAGTGTACCAGGTTGATCTCAGTCCTCAGGGGAGGCTTTGCCCTGGAGGAGGTGGGAATGGAGGGTG
>CABHPR010120633.1:39099-64061 GCA_902168415.1 Peromyscus melanophrys | reverse complement strand
GTGTGTGTGTGTGTGTGTGTGTGTGTGTGTGTGTGTGTGTGTGTGTGTGATGGGGGTCACAAGTGTGTTTGTGCATTCATGTGCACATGTGTGCCTATGTTTGCTTTTAGAAGCTGTAGCTTATCTTTGCTAGCTTTTTTTCTTCATTTGAGATAGGGTCTCTCATTGGATTGTAATTTGCCAGCTAAGCTGGGTGACAACATGAATCAATGTGTCTTGGCCTCTCCCGGGATTTAAGTGGTTGCCCCCTTGCCTGGGTTTTTGTTTGTTTGTTTGTTTTAACACAGGTTCTGGAGATTGAAATTTGGAGATTTCAAGACCACCTGAACTATGCTTCCAGCCCAGTATGAAATTTCAAGCCAGTTGAACTGTGTAGATGCCTGTCTTTCTTGCTATAGTCAAAGGATTACGTGTTTTTCCAACAGCTAATGAGTTTGCTGATAGAAGAAAATAAACACATACTTTTGTGAAAAACTCCTTTGTCTATACATGCAATAATAAATACTCTCTTTTGGATAAGGCAGAAGCTTTTGTGGAATCAAGTCAGAAAACACAGGTGCAAGTATATTCCAGTTCATGTTTATGCATACCCCTAATACAGGCCTTGGGGGAATTCTTAATCAGTGATTGAATGCTTGAAGTCTTGGGTCACAGTCACTCCAACACATTATAATATAGAGACCTGTTGCTTAGAAGTGAATGTGCTATGGACTGTGGAGATGGCCCTGTCAGGAAAATGCTTTCCATGCAAGCGTGAGAACTGGAGTTCAACGCCCAGCTCCACATAAAGTCAGGCATGGCACAGCACACTTGTAATCTCAGTACTGAGAAGGCAGAGACAAGCATATCCTTGGTCTTGGAGCTTAGCCAGCCTATCTGAGTTGTGAGGTAGAAGTAGTGAAGAGAGAGCCCTCAACTCAGTAAATAAGGTGGAGGCCAACTGACGAAAACATTGCATTTGACCATTGGCCTCTACATACAAATACTTCTACAAGCTCATGCACAGACAACACAAACACACACATGCATGCACACACACGAAGAAGGCAACATGCTGGACATTATGCAGAATCAAAAGTGAGAACCCATCTTCAAGGGTTGTGATCTTTTCTAATACTTTCAAATAATCGCAAAATTGACAAGCATTGAGAAGAAGTCTACCCTTACATACAAAGGCATTCAGATAGTGGCCTTCTAAGAAGAAAGTACAGCCATCAGAAACTACACAGGGAAAGAAATTCAGAACTTTCTGTGGCCAAGGCTGTAGCCAGAAGTTTCTCCGGTCCCACCCGGCCCTGTGGTCCCACAGCTGCTTATAAAATAATCACTCAGAGGCTTATATTAATTACAAACTGTGTGGCCAATGGCTTCAGCTTCTTGCTCGCTAGCTCTTTCATCTTAAATTAACCTATTCTTATTAATCTATATGTTGCCACATGGGCGTGGCATTACTAGTTTCCTGGCATCTTGTTGCTCTTTGGGCAGTGGGCTCATGTCTCTCTCTACTCTGCCCTTCTTCTCTCTGTATCTCTGCTTGGATTTCCTACCTGGCTATAAGCTTTCTTGACATAGGCCAAAACAGCTTTATTTCTTATCTAATGGGAGCCACATATACTCACAGCATACAGGAAGACATTTCATAGCACAAGGCAATTCAATTTTTCTTAGACTAGGGTTTGAAACTGAAATATACCCTACCTGCTCATGTTTTGGGACTTGTTTCTGGAAAGATGGCAATATTTCAGGAAGTTCTGAACCTTTAGAATATTGGGCATAGCTGGCAGACATGAGGGACTGCCAAAAGGCTTTTGAAAGTTCTATCCACCACTTTTTCCAGCTGGAGTTATTAACTTCCTGGTCTGTGTCCTGTGACCTACCACCTTGTGCACCTGCCAGGGTCAAGGCATCTACTGTCACTGCCCTGACTTCCCAGCCATAATGGCCCCAAACCTCTTTAAAATGGAGAACCATACTAAAGCCTTCTTCCACAAACTATTTTTCTGTCAGGTAGTTAATCCCAGCTGCACAAAGTAACTAACACATGTAACGTTTTTGAAAGATGTTTAACCTCAGAAGTGATTTCATATGTCCCTTAATAAATTCCAATACTCTTAATTATCCACTCCCTATTGCATATGTGAAAAGTTTTAGTTACATGGTAGTCGATGCTGTTAACCTATAAAACTCATCATGAGTGTATGCTACATTGTAAACTGAAATTAAAAGAAAGTGTTCATTTAAGCACAATGGAATTATTTTTTCAGTCTAGCAGCTGTATCCGTGGATACAACAGAGAGAATGTTAAGATGTTTTATGTGTTAACTCACCTTTGCAGTCTTTAAGACAATTCCATTGATCTGTTCGGTGTCACTTACATTACTGCAAAGATTCTACAGTACACTGAAACCAGTATAGAAGGATTTCATCTTTCATTGTCCTAACCTATTTCTGGTTAGGACATAGATCCTTACTTAAAACTTTACAAGAAAACGCAACGCACTGATTACTATTCATTATGACATTTGCACGAGAGTTATCTAAAGCATCACTTGATAAGTTGACAACAGTATTTCCCATAATGGCATTCATTCTTCAAGATATAAGTTAATGCTCATGAGGCAACCATCCTCACTGAAATCATACCAGGAAATACCACATCCAAAACAGCTTTTGACTTCAATAAAAACAAAATTTGATTCCTGAATATTATATGTTTCTAATGAGGAATAATTCATGTTTATATATAACTTATTAGCTTTGAGTTGAGTTTGCATGTATACATTTGTAAAATTTTTCAGCAAGACTATCTTCAACATAATGTGATACAAAAGTTAGAAAGTTGATATGCCCTTCTTAGAATTCATTTGTAATAAATTTTCAAATTTGGCCTAATGATCTTGGTCTTGTCTTCAAACTGGATCTGCTGTGATTCTGCGTGTGCTAAAGTGGTCATGAGGGAAGCCTATGGGTAGACCTTCTAAAGACACAGGGCTTGTAAAGAAAATTAAAGGACATAAAAGGAAAATTACTAACCTATAATCTTCCTGTCTGGTTTGCCATCTCTCTTTTTTCTTAGAAAACGGGAATAGCACATACAATTTCTCTTGATGCTAAGAGTTTAAATCGTGTCAACTTAAGCCACTGGATTTCTAGTACCCATTGATCATCTCTTAGAGGCAAGAGGTAGGAGGGTTGAAAAATGATACCAAGATCACACCCCAAGCCAGTGGTTCACCCTTCAATATGGGACTGTTCTATTGCTTTGCTTGGTTTTTCTCTTTGAATTGGCCAGGGATATACAGTCAGGGACTGGAAGTACTATTACAGACAAACATGGAGCCTGGGTGAAGAAGCTCCTCTTCCTGACTCCTTGCTATGATCTCAGTTGGCGAGTCTCCAATGAGACAAATGAGATGACTTCTCTTCTGTTAGCCTTGATCTCCACGCCTGTAGCTCTAAGGATAACTAAGCTCTTAGACATTGTTGGACAATTTGAACTGTGGTCTGTTGGAAGTTAAAGATAAATGGAAAGTAGTACTCAGAAGCTGGTACCATAGAAAGACCATCCTTCTTTTTTTCCAAAAGTGGTGTTCAGGCCTGATAGGTGACAATGTATTGCATGAAAAATTACGACTTCTATTTATTTCCTCGTTACTCTGAAAACATTGATCACATCCTATGTTAGAGATAAGCTTTGATATAAGGGACTTAGTATCTCATAGGCTGTAGTCATCTCAATCATTCTGTTATCGACAAATACAAATATACATTTACATGATTAAGCATTTACTTCCCCTTCACAAATATAGTCAGTGATTACCAAACTTATTCCATTGTTTCCTTCAGTAATAATGGTTACTCTTTGGGACAAAAATTCAGAGAATTCTAATATCTGGCCACATGTAAACTTACTTATTTCCCATTATAATCCAAAAGGAAAGGAAAACCCTTAGCATTGTATAAAATTGACTGATAAGTATGTCTGCTAAATGACAGTCTCATCTCCATGTCTAAGGTCTCATTCCTCATCCACATACATTCTTGCCTGTTATAGATCATGATAGTCATTCACTATCTACAACACTAGTCTGTTTACCCCACAGTGACTTGTCAGACACATGGTCTACATTATAGCTATTGTAACACCTGGATTGCATTATAATATCTCTCAGACAAGTTAGTTAAAAATAAAAATCAAATGAGTAGACAAGAGATTAAATAGTTTATTTCCTATTTAAATAGGTTATTTACTATTCTGACTAAAAGAAAAATAGTAGTGCTTATATCTAGCTATACTCTTACAATATTAAAACCTCATTTCAATAAAAAATAAATATATCTAAAGCCACAGTTGTCTAAGTTATTAAAATGATTTCTCTTTCCTTTCTGGGAAGGAACTATAATCACTTTGCAATTGCTAAGGTGCTAACTTAAGACAAAAGTTGAGGATAATTTAAATAAATTATTCAAAATTGAATAATAAATGGTTTGGGAACTCCATTATGATTGATAACAAGCCATTATCCAGACTGGATGATAAGGAAGGAAATTCGACAATCACACAATATTCTATGCCTTTTCTGTGTGGACTGTCTCTCATCACAATGTTGGGAGTGTTTACAGCTTTCTGATTTGATCATAGAAATTCTGACCAAGTTGATAGCAGGGCTTCTGTCTCCAGAGATATAATAGTGGGTCTGATGCCTTTGGCAGCCAAATTTTGTTATCCATAAAAATTTCTACTCTCCCTCTATGACTTTGTGATCCATTATTCATCATAGGAACCTGGCAGATACTGACTACATGAACTCAAGAAGCTACATTTAATTATGTTCTACTACAAAGCTGGGGTATTTCATACTGGCACAACAATAACTCAATTCATATGTTCCCTTTTGGGAGGCCAGCCCTAAACAAAAGTGTCATGTTAGCTTTCTTACTACAATGACACCAAACCACCTTTAACTGAAATTCTCATTATTTGAGTCACAAAAGCATGAGATTGCAAAGCTGAGTCATTGTCTCCTGAAGCTACCATTGTGAGGCACACACAGAGGAAATATACAGGAACTAGAAGGCTCTTGGGAAAAATGCCAGTGGGGGCTTCTTCCTAGGTAAGAGACAGGACAGGAAGGGAGTCTAATCATTAGGCCAGCCAATGCAGAGGAAAAGACAATTGCTGAATTCTTCTGGAGATCAACACAAATATCAGTTGTGTTTACAACTCTTCTGTTTTCACTTGAGACCAAAACTAAGAGTGCTCTGTACTTTGATTTTGACCTTGCCTTATGTACACCTTTCTATACCCTAAAGTGTTTCCATTATTTGATAAGTCAGTGACCATCTAATAAGGACAATAAACAGTAGTATGACAATAGCCAATACTGAGTATTTTCATTGTCTTCCTTGCTGTGTTCAAGGTTTAGACATTAGACATACAATTTTGGTCATGGATTAATTTTAAGCAAATGCTAGGCTCTTTTGTGAAGAAGCATAGGAACAGAGTGCTACCTACCTCCTTTAACACAACTATCTTGTCTTGTTAAATCCTTAGGGAGAAGAGAATGTGTGATAAATGCAGCTCAGTTATCTATTCTACCACAACTGACTCATGAGTGCTATATTTTAATTGGCTCAGTAAATAGCAGACACCTAAGAGTCTGGTATTTACTTAGCCAAATTGGGAGTGTCCTGATGGCAATTCTGCAATCAAGACTATTAAATTGGCTTAGTATGCATATAATTTTGTTTATTAATATTTTTTCATTTTTGAAATGATAGTATAATTACATCAATTTCTCTTTCCCTTTCTTCCTTCCAATGACTATCATCCCTTGCTCTCTCTCAAATTCATGACCTCTTTTGCTTTAATTATTGTCATACACATGCACACACGCACACACACACATACACCCCTAAACACATAAATGCAACTGGTTCTGTTCAGTATATATAATGTTCCTTGCATGTTTATGTTCTCTCAGAGTTGACTACTTGTTATTGGATAAGACCATTGGGAATGATTATTTCTCCTGCTCTTATCAATCAGGGGGTGCCTGGAATCCTTCTTCTAGGATTGAGGCCCTTTTAGCATGCTTCCTGTCCAGCCAGCTTTTCCACTGTTGTTGTCATTGTTCAGACAGCCATGTTGGTGAGATCTCATGAATGTAGTCTCTCTGACATTTCTGGGAGACACAGTCTTACAGCAAACTTCCTATTCTTCTGGCTCTTACAACCATGCCCTTTTATTCTGCAGTGACCTCTGAACCTTAGATGCTGGAACTCTGTTTGAATGTATCAGTTGAGGCTGGACACCACATGATTTCTTATTTTCTGCATTTGACTGGATTCAGTTTTCTATGCTGGTCTCCATTGGTTGGAAAGATACATTTCTTTGATGAGAGATGAGAATTACAATTGTATGTGGGTTTAAGTATAAATATTTAGAATATAGCTATGATTTGCTTTCAGGGTGCCAGAAAACAACATGTGTCTTAGTCACTGTCCTATTGCTGTGAAGAGACACCATGACACCTCTTATGAAAGAAAGCAATTAATTGGAGCTTGCTTACAGTTTCAGAGGGTCAGTCTGTTACCATCTTGGCAGGAAGCATGATGCCAGGCATGGTGCTGGAGAAGCAGCTGACAGCTACATCCTGGTCCTCAGGATAGGAAAGAGAGATGGCCCTGGGCTTGCTTTGGTTTTTTGAAACCTCAAAGCCTACCCCCTAGAAACACATTTCCTTCAACAAAGCCATGCCTACTCCAGCAAGGCCACAACTTCCAATCCTGTCAAATAGTGTCACTCCCTATTGACTAAGCATTCAAATATATGAGACTATGGGGGGCGGGCATTCTTATTCAAAGCACTATACTACACAAGTTTTAGCTTTTAACAGCTTGGATAAGCTAAGAAAAAAAAAGAGTTACCACTTCTAATTTTGGTGAGGTTGTTTTTTGTTGCTGTTTTGTTTTGTTTTTTGGGTTTTTTTGTTGTTGTTTTGTTTTGTTTTGTCTTGAATTTGTATCTTGCTCCTTTTAAGGGTGGGATTTGAATACAAGACTTTTTTGTTTGTAGGTGAGTTGAACCAGGCTTAGGCTTTTTTTCCTGCAATGAACCAGGATGTTTAGCCTTAACCCTTGTTAATTTTGAGTGTGCCTCACAGCAGGATTGTTATTCTTCACTTTAGTCCTGTTACTCTTCCTCGTTGCTCTGAATAGACCATATTAGTTCCTCTAACTTCCTTCTGACCCTTTCTTGGTTTTGCAATGCCTAAGCACAGGACTTTGTAAAACAAGCTAATTTAGCCAATTCCTCTAGTGTGGTTAAAGATAAAAGCTTGAATCTATCCAGCTGTCTCACTATTCTTCCTAGGATACACTTTCCATTACATTTGCTAACTATTCTAATTTGGGAATTTAGGGACACGATAATATCATCCACATAGATTGTGAGATGAAAACAGGAAAAATCTATCTTGCAAGTTAAGATTTCTGTGTACAGTTAAGAATAAGTTCCTATTTGTCCCACATTTGTTTAACCCATCTGCACCAATGGTCACATCTGCTTGATCACATGTGGGCAGAAACTACATCACTATGTATGTGTGCCTGCCCCTGAGTGGATGTATGGGAGGTACACAGGCAGGAAGTATGCCCCTGATTGGAACTGATGGTAAATGTGGTGAATTATGGGTTTTTGCCTATTTAAGCCTCTGCAAAATGTGACTCAGGGCCATCTTCTGGAAACCCAGAAGAGATGGACCTTACCAGAGAGTCCATCAGCCTGGCCAGTATGTCATGAAATCTTGCTTCAAATTTGGCTTTAAACTGTGGTAATGGTCTTATTCTCGGACCAGTGGGATTAAAAGCATGTACACATGAACACATACTATCCTGAAAAACAACATGTAAATGAAATAAAAAGAATATTACTTTCATTTATAATTAATCTTTTTGCATTTTTCAACATTTCTGAAACAGTGAAAGAATTCAAATGCAGCTCTCTCTGCCTGCTATGTCCCTGCAGTTCTGAACGTGGACTAGCTTTGTTCATTACAGAAGAGCAAGCTTTGGATATGTCCGTGCAGTTCTGAATGTGGACTAGCTTTGTTCATTACAGAAGAGCAAGCTTTGGATATGTCCCTGCAGTTCTGAATGTGGACTAGCTTTGCTCATTACATAAGAGCAAGCTTTGGATATTTCCCGGATATATTATTTTACAAAGGAGAATATAAGAACTCAGAATAGCTGGAGAAATTCTTTGGGAATTATTGAGAAGGGTCAAAATATTGAGTCCTAACCTTCAAAAGTTTGAAGCAGGTGAAATAACACATAGATTTTTTTTAAGAAATCTATCCATTTGTTTAAATGTTACCATACTGACTATGGTTTTATATAGGTATCTAGATAAAAATGAGATTAGTCTAACATCAAAATAGGCAGATACATCCAGAACATATACAATGGAATTTTTTTCATTAAATGATTATATATGGATATATTATATATATATATATACACACACACATATATGTGTATGTGATTTCATATACATTTATTGCACTAAATGATCTCATATGTATGATCTCATGATCTCATATACATATGATCTCATATATATTTAATTGTATATAATTAAATAAGCACACAAATACATATATATACACATATATCCATACATCACACAGACCCAGAAAGACACACATACATACATATATATATGCATATATACATATATATATATGTATGGAGAGAGAGAGAGAGAGAGAGAGAGAGAGAGAGAGAGAGAGAGAAGAACCTAAAGTACACAACTCTCAGATGTCAGTCTTCGTATATTTTCATTGAATATGTGTTCACAATTTTTCACTCAAAACTATGTGATGGTCTCACCCAAGGCAGGTGTCTCACTATAATTATACTCTCAGGAAATAATTCTGACCCTCATGCTGCTCACAGATCATAACCGAAATCAGTTTCAACATTACCTCAATAGAGAAGTCAGGGTTCTACTCTAGGAAGAAATAACATATTCTGTAAGGGTCCCGGTGGAACCTGTCTATTAATTGCAGTAAACTGGAAAAGGTGTATGGATCTGAATTTTGAGGCTGTTAGGTTGAAGAGAAAGGTGACATAATGTTGGGAACTCATGAATCAGAATTTAATGTTCTAGAAAGGCCTGAGGAATTTGCACTGTCATAAATGGGTGAGTTTGTTACTGCAAATTTCTTCTGCAGAAGAAAGTCACTGCTGAATTATCAATGACTCTTGATCCTTACCTCTCCCAGATGTTTAATAATAGACAATTTGCTCATTGGAGAAGAGAGGACCTTTACCTGGTCTTGAAGAACTTTGTCATGTGCAGGTTCTCAAATTATATACAACACACATAACTCCTTTGTGCATTCTGATCAGCTCTTATACTTCATCATATGTGTGCCTTTTGGATCTCCTGGAGCTATGACAGTATTTACTGATGGTTATGAGCCGCCATGCAGTTTCTGAAAATTGAACCTGGATGTTCTGCAAGAGCAACATCTTCTCTTAACCACAGAGCCCTCTCTCCAGCCCCAAGAACAATTTTAATAAAAATAATTGTCCCAAGACAATTTTTTGGAGTGCTTCTGTTATGTCCAACTTATGGACTTGGAAAACAGAAGTTCAGCATTATTTTCTTCCAATGTGATAACACAGTTTGTGCTTTAACTCTTTTGGAGAGTTTTAGCTTGGGAGCTGAATGGGCTAAAATGCACAAGCTTCCTTTTAGCAGCAACCACTCTGTGGTTTTTCTCTTTTGAATTCCCTTCACTTCTGACTAAGCACAGTATCAATTCCTTCCTCTTCCAACAATGACATTTCCTCTCCTTCTGGCTCAGTTACCATTTGTGTGATCAGGTAACCTAAGATAAAAAGTTTATCACACTCATTCTTCAAGCCCAAAGTGATTTATATGTGCATTTTTGAAAGAGTAGATCAACCTACAGTCAGAAGGCAGAACCTCATGGGAGTTTTAACAAATGGAATCTGACAGGGCAACAGTGGGCCAGAAATTAATGTGGAAGTTTTCAAGAAGGATGCTAGAAGATGCAAACAGCTTTGTCAGGAGGCCACAGAAGCACGGCAGAGATTTAAATAAGAAAGTTTCTAACAGACCAAAAAGAGGCATCTGTTTTAACTACAAAACAGAAGGGACCTCTGTCTGATATAAAAAATATAAAATTCAGTTCAGAGAGGTTAAGAAACCTTCACTCATGAGTGAAATGCACTATATTTTTTTGCAGTTTAATTGTCAAATACCATCCACCATATCCACTAATATATAATAAATAATTATATCTCGTGAGAAATCGGTATACAATGACATCTTCCATGTAACCAGACAGGGTAGGCAGTCCCCAGTGAGTTATAATCTAAAGGATGTCATCTCTGAACTCAGTCTTGAAGCCTCACTGGGTGAAACATAGATAGTATATATATTTAAAAGATTACAGACAGTGGCACTGGCTACATGTATCCTTAGGTTGATGACCTGCCATATACTGCTAATGCTTAATGTACTGGAAGGAAGTACGACAGCAATTAACCTAGAGGAAAGGTCTACATTAGTCAGCACAACTGTCAGAAGAGGATCTCCCTGTGCCAGACTAGTTCGCTGTCGGTAAAGACCTGTTGCTAAAGTTCTAGAATCAAGCATGGAAGGATCTGACATTCCTGTTGTATGAGTTCAACAATCCAGCAACTACTAAAGAGAAGTTGAATGAAATATTTCATTTGCAAAGGCAATGTGTACAGCCAAGCTCAATAATATTGAGGCTAGGAATTTTTTTCTACATTTCTAGTACTAATATAATTAATTCTCTAAAAATATCTGACTGGGATAGAACTATGATATACAGTATTACTTATCAGGAGAGTTAATTAGAAAATGTATTATGTACCTACTAAAATCTAAAGTAGTAAGTGTATCTCAATCACACAGAGATGATGAACACAAAGTAATTTTTGCCTCTTATTATTTCAAGATTGCAGAATAAATGAAAAATCCTCAACCTTTGACTCTATAGTAAAATTATTGAATTTTATCAGTTCCCATATTTAAAAACATAACAACTTTTATACCTATGTCAAAAATAATATGCCAAAAAATAATAAAAAGAGTTAAACAAGTTCAGTCAAAGACACTAAAATTGCCAGACATATAAGAGCAATATTTAATATAATATGTGTAATTTGTGTCAGAAAGGATAAGGCTTATGCTAATGTCTTAATAGAAGTTGTGTGACATTTATATGACGCAATAAATGATTAAAAACCATGTTTCCTGTTACATAGAACTTATAAACATCAGAGGATAGGCATAACCCATCACTGTGACAAAATGCCTACAGAAGTCCACCTAAAGAACAAAGATTTATTTTGGATCACAGGTTCAAAAGTTTCTTCGTCCAATCACTTGGTTCCCTTGTTTCTGGCCCAGGGTAAGGCAGAACCATGTGATAAGGAAAATGGTGGAGAAAGCTGCTCACAACATGGTGACCAGAAAGGAGTGAAGGAGAGGAAGACAGAAGAGAGAAAAGATTTGGTAGATAACTTGATCATAGAATTATAACTGAAAGTAAATGAGAAATAATTGTACTTTAATAAGGATGTGGCTGAGAACACTACAGTTCAGCAACTCCTGCTCATTCCCTGCTCACTTCCATGCTTTGTGAGAGAGGTGGCTGGATTCTGCTCATGGGCATGTGGGAAGAAGTTACTTTTCCCATTTTCTGGCCTGCCTCCTAAAATCTACTGTTTGGTCTTAGATGAATTCGAGGTTCTGAGGAACAATGTCTCTAACAATCAATCATTTTATTAGCTTTTGGGTTAAAAATTTCTTCTATAATAGGAGCCCACTAAGATGTGAAAGTTGTTGAATATGACAGCTTACTGGTCCTGTGTGGTAAGGTGTCTTTAGTATATTCTTTCTCTTGAATACTCAATGAAAAACAAACACTGGTTTATTGCCATGAATTACATGCCAGAATTACAGCAAAAGAGACACTAAATTAATGAAGCTAGACAATGGTGGAGAAAATGGTTTCCCCCTACACGCAGGTGATATATTATTGTTTGTATTCTCTTGAACTCAAAGAGAAAAAAATGTGTTCATTTCAATTAATAGAAAATTGCTGTCCAGAATGCATTCTATAAAGTTAATTCTGGTGACTAAAATAGATATACTAAGCTTAGCCTCCTAAAAACATGACACATGTGAATAATTTATCCAAAGAAACTATCACCACTGGGGGCTTACATATACAGGACTATTTACATACTCTATTTTCTTATCACCAACTGTTTATTAATTATTATATACTAATAAGCATAACTGTAAATAGTAGGGATTTTAAATGGGCACTCATTAACTTCCTCTAGACTGAGCATGCAATGTCATTTTAGAATATACATATTACACATGATCAAATGTTTCTTTGTGCAATTTTATGTTAATTATTAAACTTAGAATTAACCATGTTGAATAATTATTAACATATTCAATTCACTGTTAGTATCATTTATGCTTTTATAGCAAGGACAACATTCCAGAGAGAAAAACCTCATTACATTCAAATATCATTTATGTGCTTTGGGCTTCAAGCATTTAAAATATCAGAGAAATAATTAACATATTCAAAAGCAATTTCAAAACTGCACTAATGAAAATAATGAGAAAAAAACAAAATTTCCACTATTTTTCTTAGCCTAAGTCATGCTGTATTTTAGACATTTTTTAAAACTACATATAAAAAGTAAGTGCAGAGACTATTTTTTTCTATATAAAATGTGGAACTTTAATTATGATAATAGTTATAAAATGAGTAACTTTTAGTACATTATTGATATACAATGTATTCCCAAAAAAATACTTGGTATATCCTTTTGAAAATTAAGAAAAAATTTTTGATAAATAGTATCATAAAGAATAATAAAGATTGTGTATCTTTACCTTGGAATTTACTACGGCAAGACTATAAGCAGACTCCAGCTCTTCCATTAGCTTCTAGAAAGATTATAGATGAGAAACTATGGTTTGGAAAATATTATACATATTTTTTTCATTTTTTTGAGACAGGGTTTCTCTGTGTAACAATCCTGGCTGTTCATACATACAAAATCACTATTTTGCCTTAGAAAGAAAATAGCTCTGGTTATTATTCAGAAGTAAAAGATCAACATTCAGGAACAAGCAAGAGTAATGGGAGAAATCTATAGTATGAAATTTCTAGACAGTATGAAGTAGAAAAAAATTCAGCTATCAAACCTTCATGACTTACCTGTTGACTCAGCAGGTTACATTTGCATTGAAGATGATAAAGTAGAGTATAGGTTAATGTGTTGTGAGCACAGCCTAGGTGACAGAAGACACTGAGACACAGACTGGGTGACTATGAGAGCTGCATCTGCTTCTTACACTGAATGTTTAAAAAACAGAAAAATCATCAAATTACCGTTGATCACATAAAATCAATGTTAACGGTTGTCATTGGATTTATCACTGGAAAGCTAGAGATGGAAATAATTGTGTCTACAGATTTGTTGAGTTAATAAAATTTTAGAGATATAAGCACATGAATGAGGCTTAATGGTGTAGTTACGTAACCAAATCTACTTGAAGGAACTTAGTGTCACATAGTTAACTATATATTGGTAGGAACTGATCAGCCAGGTATGTGTTTATTTCTCTGTATCCTCAGCTATAAGAAAGTACAGTAAAATAATTATTTTTATGAACTTAAACATTTTTGAGATTGTAATATAATTACATCATTTCTCTTTCCCTTTCCTCATTTTGATTCCACCCATATATGCCTTCATTTTCTCTTTCAAATGCATGACCCGTTTTTATTAATTGTTATTGCATGAGTATATGTGTATTTGTATACACATATTCTGAAATATAACCTTCTCAGATCATATAATGTTCCTTGTATGTATGTTTTCCGGGCTGACCATTTGGTGTTTGATGACCAATTGGTGTGCTCTTTCCTGGGGAAGAATATTTCTTTCACTCTCAGGATTCTTTGAACAAGGACAGCTAAACGTATGCTAAAGTGGATGTGGTAAAGACCATTAGTCCTCAACCCTACACAAAGAAATTCTCTTTATGCTGAAATCAGACTGATCCCTCTACCCCTGGCTCTGTGTTCTGGGTGTTTTTACTAGGGAATGTTCAGCTGCCATCCTCTTAAGTAATGAATTTATAGACCTGCCTGCCTACCCATATCTCTCACTGATGAAGACAGATTTAAAACGACAGCCATTTTGTTTCAACTAGGTGTGTGCTAATTCAAGAGCTCCTCTTGTGAGTCAGATAAGCCAGCCTTTCTCATGTCTAATGATACTAAAATTTTGCTTTGTGGGGGACTATCCCTTGCATTGCAGTATCTTTATGAGCATTTTTTCTACCCAGTAGATGTCTCTAGCAATCCTCCAACCCCATGATAATTTAAAAAAAGTCTCTACCTTCATTAATTCTCTGAGAATGAGCAACAAAATTGCCTCAATTGAAAAGCAACAGCTTACAATTCATGAGGGAACACATCTCCTCACCATACTTTTCCCACCAAATGCAGATCCCCCCAAAGCATTTCACAGTGCTAACCTCTACCTCATCTTCACAGTTAAAACATAATGGGCAGGCTTCTGGGAATCCGGTGCCTGTGGTGTGACACCTTGCATAGTCTTGGTGCAGTGGGAAGGGGCTTGGACCTGCCTAGGCTCAGTGAGCTGGGCTCTGCTGATTCCCCAGGGAAGACCTCGATTTGGGGGATGTAGGGATGCGGGGTGGCTTGGGAAAGAGGGCTGGGGGGTGGGAGGAGGGAGGAGGGGGGGTCTGTGGATAGCATGAAGAGTGATTAGAAAATTTCTTAATAAAGAAAAATAAAATAAAAAAAGAAACGATCAATGTCCAATTTTACAAAATGGTACATGAGAACTCTCTAAAGCATAAGGCAACCTACAGATTTTAGCATAACATATAAGAAAAATTCATTGGGAGAATTTGGATTTCACACAGCAAGTAAAACTTAAGAAGCTACTTTCACTGAAATTTATTTTTATTTATTTTTTTATTTTTTTGGTTTTTTTGAGACAGGGTTTCTCTGTGTAGCTTTGAGCCTTTCTTGGAACTCGCTTTGGAGACCAGGCTGGCCTCGAACTCACAGAGATCCGCCTGCCTCTGCCTCCCGAGTACTGGGATTAAAGGCATGTGCCACCACCGCCTGGCTTTCACTGAAATTTAAAACAGATATCCCAAGTTCTGATGTGGTATCAAAAAATATTTAGAATTATTGGATTGCTTATTAAACTACATCTCCCTTATTCAACTCTATAAAGCTCTATTTTCTTCATATATCTCAGATGAAACAGTGCACTTCTATGGATTTAATGTGGAAGTAAGAGAAGAAGCCTTTCCAAGTGATATTTGAAAGAAGTTTAGAAAAATATGAACCAAGGTCTCAGTAAATTTTTGTTTTTACTTGAATAATGTATTTTTTTTTACAAAAATTTGGTACTTCTGGTAGCTTGTGACTATTTTATTATTTTTTAATTTAATAAATTTTTCATTTGTAATATAAAAAAAAACAAAACAAAAAACAAACAAACAAAAAACATAACGCTTTTTAAATCTAGACCTTACTAGCCAGATACTACCTAACTAGATAGCTGCAATTCACCCATGAGAAGCTGTTAAAGAAGGAGGAAGATTCACAGCTAAAGTGGATATAAATAGTGCTTTAGCAAATGACTCCAATGGATGAAAATAGGAAGTTATGAACAGAGATGAATCAGGGAGACTCACTGGCTAGTCTTCACATCTTAAAAGATAGATTTAGAAATTATTTTAAGCTTGTTGCTTGTGGTGCTTTGAATGAAATTGGCCCCCATAGACTCAGAGAGTGATATTATTGGAGGTGTGGCCCTGTTAGAGTATGTGCCTTGATGGAGGAAGTGTTTCACTAAGGCATGGGCTTTGAGGTTTCAGAAGCTCAAACCACGTTTACTCTCTCTTCCTGCTGCCTTTGGATCTGGATGTAGAACTTTTAGCTACCTCTCCAGCACCATGTCTGCCTGTGTGTTGCCATGCTTCCTGCCATGATGACAATAGACTAAATCTCTGAATTGTAAGCCAGTCCCAATTTAATCTTTTCCTCTGTAATAGCTGCCATGGACATGGTGTCTCTTCACAGCAACGGAAAACCTAACTATAACACTGCTAGTCATGCCCATGAGAATAAGCAAGATTGGAAAATATTGGACCTGTAGAAAGCTTACTCTATTGGATGATGGAACAGGGGAAGGTAATAATCTTAATGGTACTATCAGACATCCCTTCAACCTTCAATAAAAACCTGTAACTCCCACAAAAATCTTACATGTGTGGGGTATAAGTATATGTGTCTGTGAGTATTTGTTAAACATAATGGAAAGAACGGGTATCTCACTCTGCAAACTTTTGCAATTATCTTATACAGCAAATAAAAGTCAGTCTTCAAAGTGAGCACCAGTAGAACCACGAATTTAATGCTTCAGAGGGAGGATTATAAATACTCACTCCTCTCCCAAATCTCAATAGTAACAGACAGATTGGCATGAATGTGTCTCCATGAAGATTTCATTTAATTAAAAATTATGTTATATTTAGTTACTCAGTTTGTGTTTGCATATATGCTGTGTGGTGGTATTGTGTTCCCCAAAATATTGTGCACCCTAATAAACTTATCTGGGGTCAAAGAACAGAACAGCCACTAGATACAGAGGCTAGAAAATGGTGGCACTCACACCTTTAATCCTAGCATTCCAGAGGCAGAAATCCCTTTGGATCTCTGTGAGTTCAAGGCCACATTGGAAACACCCAGGCATGGTGACACATGCCTTTAATCCCAAGAAGTGAGCCTTTAATCCCAGGGAGAGATGGCAGAAAGCAGAAAGGTATATAAGGCATGAAGACCAGAAACTAGAAGCTTTTGGCTGGTTAAGCTTTTAGGCTTCGAGCAGCATTTCAGCTGAGATTCATTCTGGATGAGGACTCAGAGGCTTCCAGTCTGAGGAAACGGGATCAGCTGAGGAATTGGCAAGGTGAGGTAGCTGTGGCTTGTTCTGCTTCTCTGATCTTCCAGCATTCACCCCAAGAACTGGCCTCAGGTTTGATTTTATTAATAAGACCATTTAAGATTCATGCTAAAATGCTGTATGTGTGTTCATGTGGGGCACATGTGGAACACATGTTCTGAGGTCAGAGAATAACATGAGGAGTGTCAATTCTTTCCTTCTGCCTGTGGGTACCACATGCTGAACTCAGATTGTCAGGCTGGTGGGAAAGTGCCTTAACCTACCTCACCATTTTGTGCATCTGAAATAATGAAAAAAAAATTATACCCGTGTACCTCTCCTGAGTATCCAGAAATATAGGTAATATAACATATATATGTAGATAACATATATAGAGATGTATGTGTATGTTCCATGGTGATTTATAGTTTCGACTGACAATATCATTGTTAAAATATCAAAAGGTAATTCTTTTATCTTCTTTATTTATTTATTTTTTATTTTTATTTTTTTTCCCTGAGACAGGGTTTCTCCGTGTAGTTTTGGTCCCTGTCCTGGATCTCGCTCTGTAGCCCAGGCTGGCCTTGAACTCACAGAGATCCGCCTGGCTCTGCCTCCCGAGTGCTGGGATTAAAGGTGTGCGCCACCCAGCTCAAGAGGTAATTCTTAAGATATGCACTTCTATGGTGATATTTTATTTGTAATGAAATGTGATTTAATTTGTATGTTAATAAATAAAGTTGCCTGGGGGTCAGAGCTAATAGCAAGCCATAGCAGAAGCCAGGCGGTGGTGGCGCACACCTTTAATCCTGATCATATGACAGGCAGATCTCTGTGTGTTCAAGGATACAGCCAGCATGGAGACACAGGCCTTTAATCTCAATACCAACCATAGAGACCTGGAGGTCTGTATAGACAGGCAGTGAGGAGGAGGTCATGTGATTGGATTTACAACCAATGAGAAGGCAGAACAGAAAGTCAATAAAAAGACAGATACACAGGAAGTAGGTCTCTTTCTGAGGAGAAGGATGACAGCGGCAGCAAAGGGTAAGAAAGAGTTTTTAGTATCAGCTCTCAGCTACTGCTCTGACCCCTTGGGCTTTTAACTCTGCATTTGGCTCTGTGTTTCTTATTTAATAAGACTCCACATATTTCCCTCCATCTCCATTTTCCTTGTATATATTTCTGTCAGAGCATTTAGATCAGTGGTTCTCTACCCGTGGGTCCCAACCCCTCAGGTTTAAGGACCCTTTCACAGAGGTCACCTAAGACCATCAGGAAACAAAGATATTTATGCTATGGTTCATAACAGTGGCTTTGAAGGTACAGCTATGAAGTAGCAATGAAAATAATTTTATGGTTGGGGTCACCACGACATGAGGAACTGTATTGAAGGGTCGCAGCATTAGGAAGGTTAAGAACTGCTGTTTTAGATCATCAAATTCAGTAACTGCCATAAAAATTATCTCCCCTCTGTGATGGAAAGTAATCAAAGATGAGGAATAATCTTCCTGATGAGGGTTAAATCTTCCTGATTTCATGTCACTAAATCTTAGCACACTGATCAGCACACAGCTGGAATTTAGTAAATCTTCCTGATTTCATGTCACTAAATCTTAGCACACTGATCAGCACACTGCTGGAATTTAGTGTATATAAACCAAAAGCATAAGATGGAAAAAGATGACTGTCATTTCAGTTTTCAAGATGCAGCTGAGCAGCGGAGGCACATGCCTTTAATCCCAACACTTGGGAGGCAGAGCCAGGCGGATCTCTATGAGTTCGAGGCAGGTCTACTGAGGGAGATCAAGGAGAGGAACCAAAACTACACGGAGAAATCTTGTCTTAAAAAAAAAAACAACAACAACAAAAAGAAAACCAAAAAGCCAAAAGAGATGCAGAGTACATTCATATAAAATGTGTTTTTATGACATTATTCCACTAATCTAAAAACTGTAGAGATTGTAATGAAAAGGCTGAAGAAATAGTCTAGCCATTAAAAGCTAAGGCTCATGCCCCAAAAGATGAGTGATTATTTTAAAAAATAAAAGAAAAATAAGTGCATAAAACTATTAATTATATGGTCCTATATATAATATGCTTATATAATATATACATTTGTGTTTAAGATGAGGTTATTGTAGTGACAAATTATTTCCCTTGGTCCTGTTTTTAGTAGCAGATAATGAGGCCTCTTATATGCAATGGTAGCTGCAGATGAGAAAACATGAATATGCTTGCTAATGTTCATCACCATATCTGTGCCAAGTTTGTTAGTGTATGCCATGAGAAAAAAATGAAGAAAAATGCATTTCCCTTATTAGTAACACCTCATAAAACGTTGTTCTGTTGCTCAGGCAAAGTGGCTTTCAAATATTTGTAGAGCCAGATCATGCCTTTCCTGTAGCTACCAGTTGTTGGCCCTGAGGTACATTTTCATGTAGTGAGTCGCATGCTTTATCTTTTATCTCTAGCCAGAACTTTCCTTCTTTAATCGCTGTGGTTTTGTGTGTGGGGTAGAGTGTTGTTGTTGGATTGCTGCATTTTTTAAATGTTCCTTTTTAATTGGGGGTGGTGTGGGTCACGGTTGGGATTAGTCCTCTCTGAACCTCTTCCAAACCGTCTGGGCTTAGATGCCTCAGACTTAGTCAGTATCCAGATGTGGGTTTCTTAGAATCTCAGAGGCCCTGTCAGCCTGTAATGAGATGCGCTATGTCTCCATTTGTCACTTAGGAGAAGCTGTAGAATATCTCTCCCCACACCATGGTAGGTTGAAGCATGTCACCTAAATTCTCATTGTCATTTTAAGTCAAACTTCAGCTGTCAGCAAGCGAGTATATCTGTTAGTGTTCAATTGCTTTCTCATAAATGTCATTTTGTTATGTAGCCTGGTTAGCTTTGGGTGTGCAATAAATTATCCTACATATAGTTTCTTAAAAATAGTCATTTTGCATGTGATTCAAAGATGAGGAATTGAAGGAGAACTTGGTTTAGTGTTTTATCCTGAATCCATGTGACTTACACTGAGGTAGACCTCAGCATTCCATTTTGAAGACAGAGTCTTCACTCAAACATAGACACCAATAAATCTCCCTCCATGTCCTTGTTTCTTATGCCATACTACTGTTTTAATGACTTAAGTTTATTACAGATGTTCCTCCAGGGAGCATTTGGATGCCTTTAATCAGTAGTAATTGTGAAGAAAAAAAAAAAAAAAAACAACAACAACAGATGTCCACTCTCTAGACTGATACATGGCAGTCAGAGAGGCAAGATTACTCCAAACATGACAATCTACTGTCAGCAGCATTATTGATGAAGTAAATCAGTGGGTGAAAGAAAGAACCAGGATCCTGATATGACTTCATGAACTGAAAGACGGTTTCTTGTAAATACAATTAGATGATTTATTTTGCTTCCCCAAACAACTAGCAGTTAATAGAAAGAGGATAAATGATGACTGAGATATGAATCATCCCCCTCTAGTTAAAACCTGGGGAGAAAAAATAGTTTCTTCATTCATTTTGCCTTTAATTTTTTCTATTGATTATTCTTTCTGTTTACCACAGAGTCATTTCCTCTTCATTTACTTTCTGAATGTAACTTCATGCATCATACATATAATAAAGGTCTGCAATACTCAGAAGCTGTATCAAAATCTTATTCTCTAGACACATGGTGATCTATATCTAAGCTGCATCCATAGAGGAGAATCAAGCATTGTTGGTATGTGTATCCACCTGGAAATGAAAATAAAATTGTGATCTTCCCATCCTGGGTAGAAAGAATCTACCTTGAGAAGTAAGAAATTGAACATACTGGATCTTAATGCACACCATGCTTAAGTAAGAAAATCCACATCAATACAATGATGAAAAAATGGAAGAGAGATCTTTTCTGGTTTTAGAGATGAAGAAAACAAAAATTATAATGCATCATACATGGGTGACACACAAGAAATACCCTCTTTAAATCCTATCTCATATGTATATATCATTAAATTTATCATTACATCATTACTTTTATTAAGATATATCTTTAAATACTATATACTAATGTGGAAGAAGATATTAGGATGTTCAATAGAATTGAACCTTCACAAAATGTAACCTATTAAGTATGAATAAGAACAGTAAACAATTTAAAGATGCTGTCA
Source organism: Peromyscus melanophrys (assembly GCA_902168415.1). Lineage (NCBI taxonomy): Eukaryota > Metazoa > Chordata > Mammalia > Rodentia > Cricetidae > Peromyscus > Peromyscus melanophrys. Next base: position 42,811 of record CABHPR010120633.1, on the reverse strand, counting down.
ATACATTTCTTCTGGAAAGATTTGCTTAAACAATAAACATAGTTCAATGAAGAAGCTAGAAAGATTGTTCTAAGCAAAAATTCCCAATTTTTCAGGTCTAAAATTAGAAAGCCCCAAATATTTTATTGCTATTGTAAATAGTATTATTTTCTTAATCTCAATTATTGACTTCTCATTGCTAGTATATAGACTTACAATTCATTTTTGTATATTAATCATATGCCCGTCTTGCTAGATAAACATAAAAATTTAAGAATGCTTTCTGAAAATTCCTTCAGATTTTTTACACAGATGATCATATCTATAAATAAAGACAGTTTTATTTCTTAAAAAAAAAGTGAACACACAGATTCACTGATCCTCAAACAAGCTAAATATAAACTAGCACACCTGGGAGATACAGAAAGTCAAACTTCCAAGGCAAAGACAAAAATCTTGAAAATTTGGAAAAGATTACTTTTTAAAACACAATAATTATGTCAATGGCATAATTGGCACATTTAACATCAGCAAAAAAAATTGCACTAATATTTTCAGAGTACCTGGAGAAAATTATGTTTAATAGAATTTTACATTATATGTTAATTCAAATTTGAAGTGAAAACATTAATAGCATTTATCTATTAATTTTCATATATCCTCAAAAAAAACTTGTGGCAATTGTGATAGCTGATATTGAGTGTGTCATCTTGACATTCCTGGGAAGAGAAAACCTCAACTGATGAATTACCTCCATCAGATTGGTCCATGAGTGTATAGGGCAGGGCATTTTTTTAAGTACTAATTGCTCTTGATGGACAGACCACCCCTAAACAGGTGTGTCTGAACTTTAGCGGAAATATAGCCAAACATGAGCTGGAGCAAGCAGTACCCTTTCATGGTTACTACTTCAGTTCCAGCTTGAAAGCCTGACCTAATTCTCCTTAATGATAAAATTATTGCAAAAGACAACAGCAAAGGAATTGATTGACATGACCCTAACCTTAGTCATTGCACTTTTAGTGATAGTACAAGACGGTAAGGCACACTATGGAGAAAACAGCTTGCTTCAAGTAAACATAGTAAAAGCCAAAATGTCTATATCCTCCTGGTTTGGGAAGGGGACCTAATAAAAAGTGAAGTTGAGTGGATTAAGGTTCTTTTTTATTTTTCTTTGATTTTTCTTCCAAAATCCAGAACGATAGCATAAAGAAAATCTAGAGTGTTGCTAACTTCAAGATGTCCCAGAATTTTGCTGCTGAAAGATCACTTAGCATTTGTTGGCATTTGTTGTTGCAGGGAACTGCTGGTTCCCTGATCAGATAAAGACAACATGGAAGGGATCTTCTGTTTTATTTACAGAAAAAGCCGCATTATTTCTAATGAGGTTCCCCAGGAGAGGATGCAAAAAGGAGGCCCTTAAGCTCTTTGCCAAAACAACTATAGCCCGGCAGTCTAGAAAAGTGAGTAAATAGTTATTCAGCGATGAATTCTTCTTTCCTTGTAGGAAAAGGAATGTAGCCGACAGGATCAAGAGCTGGGACCATGAAAAGAATGGATCAGACAAATCAGCAGAGCTCATCTCCAATGGATCAGTCGGTCCCTTCCTCTAGTCTTAAAACTAAACAATATGGATAATCTTTATTTTTTATTGTTATATTTTGTTGGTTTTCTTTTGGGGGGAGTTGCAAGGGCAGAAGGCAGATATGGAGGGATGATGAGATGAGTGGCATTGGGGGGCACGACGTGATAGTCACAAAAAATTAAAAAAAGAAGAAAAGAAGGAAGGAAGGAAGAGGGACTGGGCTGTGTATCTCAAGGCCTGTTCCCCAGAGACCCATTTCTTTTTTCTTTTCTTTTTTTTTTTTTTTTTTTTGGTTTTTCAAGACAGGGTTTCTCTGTGTAGTTTTGGAGTCTGTCCTGGATCTCGCTCTGTATACCAGGCTGGCCTCAAACTCACAGAGATCCGTCTAGCTCTGCCTCCCCAGTGCTGGGATTAATGGTGTACGCTACCACCACCCAGCCGAGATCTATATCTTCCAGCTAGATAAACATCCCAAAGGCTCCACAACTTCTTCCAAACAGTGTCACGAGATGTAGACTATGTGTTCAAGCTCACAATCATGGAGGGGGCATTTCACACTCAAACCATAACAAATACACAGACATTCACATGTTTGATTAGGATGCTAAATGGATGTGATCTATATTCTCACGACTCTCATTGGATGTAATCTATATTGTCACTACTCTTACTGTATTCAAATGGAAAATAAATACGCTGGCCTTTTTACTAAGGACCTCATGTCTAACCATCCAAAAAAAAAAAAAACTAAACAATATGACTCAATAATATATGAAAAAAACCTGGAATGGACACACCTTGGGGAAGAAAACAGTTGAGGAATTTGCAAGAAAGACTCAAGGAAAATAATTGCTAGAAAATGATGTTATTTTTGTATGAATAAAATAGAATATGTAGCTGAGTTTCTATGTTCTTAATATGTTCTAAGGATGAGTTAATAAAGAGTCAAAGATGTTCTGCTGTATGAATACAGGGAATACGGGTTTTTATAAGTCTTTTTAGTCCTTCACAAATATTGACAATCAAATTTGCTTGCATATATATAGCCACCCAGAAACATAATAAAGTTGAAATTGTAGTTAAGACACAAATATCAATGCAACATGAACTTTGTCATCTGGAAAAAAGAAATTTAGCAATATTACATGAAATACCCAGAAACATAATAAAGCTGTAATTTTAGTTAAGATATAAATATCAATGCAACATTAACTTCCTTATCTGGAAAATGGGAATATAGCAACACTATACGAAAGAAATATTGGAAGAAAATATAGTGTGCATCTGTGATTGTTGTGGCACTGCCCACTATGGACATATATAGATTCAGTCTGGAAGTCCAACCACCTATGGCTGGATAAAAAAATGTGTGGTATATACACTTGATGTAACTTTATCCAGCCATAATAGAAACTAAACTATGTTGTTTGCAGGGAAATGGTTTCGTGGATTCCTGGAGATCACCATGGTAAACTAAATTACCCAGTGTCAGAAAGACAAACATCACATGTTAAATTTCATGCACAGAAACATTATATATGTATATATAAATATATTAGTACATACATACACACATATATATACATGTGTATATAAATATAAAACATATAACATATAAGCCAAAGGAGGAGGGATATATAGAAGGAAGGAAGAAATTAGTGATAATAGAAGGAGGGAGTAAGAGAAGATAGTGAAGGTACATGTATGGGCATGTGTGAAAATAAAGCCATGAAGACTCATTATTTTTAAAATATTTCTTCATTATTATTTTTACACGTGTGCCTGTGTGAGTTTATGTGTATCGTGAGCATAGAAGAGCCTCATAGGACAAAAGAAAGTTTCAGATCCCCTGGAACTGGAGTTGTAGGTGGTTGTGAGCTGCATGCCATGTGGATTCTGGGACCCCAACCTGGATCCTGTGCAAGAGCACATGGCTCTTAACCATTAATCCATCTCTCCAGCTCCCAAACTGTTATGTTTTATGCCAACTGAAATATTAATTGATAAAAATAAAACTAAAAAAAAAAGCATGAGAAAACTCAATGAAATCCATGAGCACAATACAAATAATGCCGGCCAATAATACTATCAGTATCAGCTAACACACACACACACACACACACACACACACACACACACACACACACA
>CABHPR010120633.1:22571-39089 GCA_902168415.1 Peromyscus melanophrys | reverse complement strand
ACACACACACACACACACACACACACACACACACACACACACACACAAACACATCATATACCCATACATGTACCATAAGAGTCATGACATTTCATTTCTAGAGTTTATCTCAGAAACTCTCTGGTCATCCCTCACATAATATTATAGATGAAGGAACCTAGTTACAGACAAAGATTGCCTCACCCCACACAGTTGAAAGTCTATCACCATCTAATTCTTAAATTAAGATACAGTTGAGAAATTAATATTCATATATATAAATTTATGGAAAGTGGAGTGTCTGATCATTGTGACATAATTAAATCACATGCTGCTACCTCACACATAAATTAGTTTTCTAATGTCTGAAACATTAATTCTTTTTTTCGGTGTGGTTTTTAGTTATTTAGTAATCAGACATATTTCTTGAGATTTATGGTTTCAGTCACCTTTGTTTATTGTGTGATGGCTTTTAATATATATATAAACTCTTAAAAATAATGGAATCTATGAGGCACATCTAAGGGATGACCAGGGTAAAGGAGTTTTGGTGGCTCTACCTAGCCAACTGCTCCCGAGCTCCTGGATCTCACTGTGATAATCTGACCACCACTCCACAGTACTTATGGCCAGTCGTATTTTATGTATTTCTAAACCAGAATTCCCTCATGCCCCAGTTTTGTGCACTGGATAGAAGCAATTTTTTCTCTTCAAAACAAACTCATAATTCATTGAGACCTTTGCATCTCCACGATTTCTGAGTAACTTACAATGTGTTAATAATTAATATTTTCTCTTTAAGTCTGCGCAATTCCCTTTCCAGTCTCTTGCTCTACTGACTTTAAGCTTCCCTTTGTTTCTTTAGATCACCGAAGAAGGAGATTGTTCTCCAGCCACACAGTGCATGCCCCACTGTCTTCCCCATTGCTGGGGATTCTTGGCCTTCTGTTGAATTGCCAAAAATATTTCTCGCAGAGGAATTATGAACTAGGCTGTCTTTCTTCCAGCTTGTGACACGGGTGGCTTTTGTGCTGACCTCTGCTCAGAAGACTATACTATTGCTGGGCATCACATGTGTGTGCTCCTCTATATATCTTACCTGAACAAACCTTGGGGCCAACTTTCCACTTGGTGTGAAAACAGGCTCCAGAGATGGCAAGTAGCAGCTTCATAATGGGATTACAGATAAACAGAGATAGAGGCACCAAACTAGGAGTGTAAGAACTATATCTGGCAGCCCCCCCACCCCATCAAATAACCGTACATCATTAAACTGAGAAGGGGAAAATGACTATTTTTAAGCAAGTACAAAATGTATTATTGTGGAGACTGGTAGAATATAAGCAAGCCAGCAATTCATGGCATCTCCAGGAGTTCACACATAACTAAATCATGCTTCAGATTAATGTATCGGTCAGTTCAAAGGTTAGACAAACAGCTGCTTCTCAAGGAGACACAGTACAAAGCTTAACTGTTCACTGGAAGGTCTGTAATAGTCCCAGCAGATCCCCAGAGGACTCTCTGTTATTTGTTTCTGATTGGGAGATTTCCAAAACCGACTCCATGCTACTGATGACCTTTCTAGCTAGGGCAGGGGGGTGAAGCTCTGGAGCCAGGGTGATTTCACCAGTCTCTGGGAAAGAAACAGAAAAAAAAAGAAAGAAAGAAAAAAAAAGAAAAGCTATTCACCCACACACATAACTTGCCTTTAGTGACTCCAAGGTTATGCAGAATGCTAATGGATTATGCTGGATGGAGGATGCTGGAGAAGACTGTCCACTCAGTCAATCACTCATTTCTGCAGACATGTAAAGTATTTTAAAAGAGTAAGCCATTCAGGGATGTGGTGTAGAACATTCAGGTTTGATCTAATTAAAACTATGTAACAGATTAAAAATGGCAGAACAAGTTGCATCATTTTTAATATTTACTGTCCACTTTTTTGATGACTTTGACTACTTGAACTGAATCACTACTAATAGGAAGTTAGCTCTTCTTTTTAAAAATGTCATTCATTGTTTCACAATTTCAGATACGTATTTAATGTTCATCGATCATTGTCTCCTTGCTATTGTTTCTTATCTCCTTGTAAAATGAAAACAAATTTTTAAAAGACAAGCACACAGACAAAGAGATAATTTAAATTGAAGATGTAGATCAGGACATAATGTGTATTTGAATGTGAATGTATTAAAGTAAGAAGTATTTACATGCAAGTCATAGAAAGATCAACAAAGTATCTTCAAATGTCCAGAAAGATATTTTTTAGAGCTTTTCTGGGGGGATGGATTCAAGTGTTGGCAGATTGCATGGCTGACTAACCTTATTTACTAACAAGATGCTGATCACCAGTGATTAGTTACATTCTCATGCTTCTTTACTGTGAAAAGTTCCAGGGCTCTTTTGGATTTCTATCTTGCACTAATGTTAATATAAACCTTCCTGGACATTGCCACATTTGTGCTCAAGCACTCAACATTCACCATCAGCAAAGGGAAATAATTGTGAGTATTTATTAGAAATGTGAGTACCCAGCCTTATAAGAGAGGACACACATTACTTAGTCAGATGTGTCCTCTGTAGAAGGAGATGAACATAGAACTCATGATTCCCAGGAGCCTCCGCTATTGTCCTTTTTATACATTAAACATGCAAATTTATTAATGTGGTTGTTAAAATTTTTTCAATAAATATGTTCATGATCTCTCAATAGTAGAGTGAGGGTACTGGAACAAACACTCTCTATTTATCAGATTATTATGTAATTGTTAGTTTGTTGTCTATGGAAAGAGCTGCAGATGTTTTAAGGAGAAATTAGCTGAGTCATGAGATGGCCTTGGTAGAGAATTTAGATTAGATGAAAGGCGGCTATTAGTGGAATATACCTTAAAATTGAGCTCATAAAGATTGAATAATAATGGAGCCTGTGTTAAAAACAAGAAAATAAGGATGAATTTCAGTCTAAAGTAATGAGAGTAATGAACTAAACAATTAATTGTCAGCATTTTCATTCAGTAGAGAAAGATAAGAAAACTGAAATTTGAAAACTTACATAGACCTAGAGAGAATTTTGAGATTCACAAAGGGATACATTCAGAAGAGGATGATTAAAATTATACTTTAGGGATTGGGGAGATGACTCAGCCGTTAAGAATGCCTAATGCCCTAACAGAGAACTGGAGTTCAGTTCCCAGCAACCAAGTCAGGCGCTGTTAACTCCATAAACTCCCTCTGCAGGAGGATTCAATGCCTCTGGCTTACATGAGTACCTGTACTCATGTGTTCACAGCACTACACAGACATAAATGCATGCATATAATTAAAAATCACAAAAATAAATATTTAAATTTTTTGGAGTGGTGAAAATGGGCCAGGAGCAAAAGCTCACATTTGTAATGAAGTGGTTTCATTTTTATCAGCTGCTGCTAGAGGTCCAGATGGAAAGAAAACCCATGACCAAACTTATCTGAGTCTGAGAATGGTCACAGCAGAAGATCAAGGGATTATATTTGGTCAACATACAAGCCAGGGCTGTGTGGATGACAAGGTTTTCAAAGAAAAGAAGGAAGGAAGCCAAAATCAGAAGGGCATCTTATCTTTCAGAGATATGGATTGAGACCAGTGAACAGGAAGACCGGATCCAGTTGTGGTTGGTGAGAAAGAGGAACTCCCAAGAAGAAGTTCAAAGAGGCAAAGTAGGAAGGATACTGCGAGGGTAATCGAGACTGTAAAATAAGACATTGGGGATGAAATGAGATAGTAGAAGAAAGCCCACATCACATACGTGAAGTTATTGGTTATTGCAGGGAATTATGTCCATATTAGGGGCATGCTCTCTGCTAAGTTCTTGTGATGCAATCATGCATTAGGGCCCCTTACACCAGCTGTGTTCAATCTATCTGAAGATGACTGCTGTCAAATAGAAATGAGTTCAGTGGAGTAGGAAACTCACCTCAAGTTTCTAGGAATGTCCTCAGGAATAATACTCAAGGTTATAATGAAGAGCCAAACATGATCAGTACTGAAATAAGATAAAGGAAGTTAATTTGGGTAACTGGCTCTTGACTTTTGAGTCTGAATCCTTTGAGAATAAGGAACTATACACATTCTTCTGGGTATTGCCACGAACACTGCCTACCCCATAGTTCTTGAGCTTATTAGGAGAAGATTGTAACATAGCTTGATGTTTTACTCCAAAGAAAAAGATATATTGTGATTAGTAAATAGCCAGATTCTACTTTCTTCCATTTATTTATTTATTTATTTGCTGATATTAATTGGAGCCAAGTATGTGGTAGACTTTTGGCACGGTGGATGCAAAAAGGAGTGAGACAAAGTCCCCTCAATCAATATGATTTGGTTGGAGGATGCATGCAGTGAATATAGCTAAAGAAACAGGAAAACATGAAGCTATTGAATCACTTCTGCAAAGTCAAGTTTAAGAAAAGGTGGAGAGATGCTGTGAGAATATGTTGAAGGAAGCTGTGAGCAGCGGCATATGGCAACCATGATGAAATCTTGCTCAAAAAGCATGGTGAGTTACCATGGTATTAGGTTAATTGATTGAGTATGTGTGGGTTATAATGGTTTAGATAGTTTCAAAAAAACAGCTCTCAAGATTCCTCCACAGAAAAGCTGATTTCACAGATTTTGATAAAGTCTTGGATTGTAGTGATTGGCCACTCCAGTGCCTCAGGTGGAATTGGTTCCTAGTTCTATTTTTTATAATTTCAAAGTAGTAGTTTCCTTTCTCTTGCAAACACTGGATTGGACTGGAAATGTGGGTAATTATGAGGGTGACTGGATATGCTAGGTAGACACCAGGTATGAGGGAGTTTAGCTTGATATGTTTTAATGCAAATTATGTTCCAGTTACCTGTTCTTGGTCGGAACGAATACATTTTTTTCCCATAATGTGCTGTTTTTCTTAAATTATAGTTTCAAAGTAGATTTAACAGTTGAATACAAGGAAGCGCAATGGCATTTTCTTTTTGTAGACATCAAGGCAAACACTCACAGATGAATTACTGGATGGTGCTGTGTTCAAACTCTTTTATTACAGGGTGCAAAAGAGGAAGGAGAGTCAGCTTTAGTCATCAGGATCAATTATTCACGCTTAACATTTCCCAGACATAAAGAGAAGACCCATACTTTATATCTTAACTTCCTTTATTACAGTAGTCCGTGCTCTTGTAGGCCACATATCCCTAAGTTTTTAACGTAAGATGTATAATATTAGTAGAAACCTAGAGTTGAAAATACTACAGAAGTCCTTTCTGGCATCTCAGTTAGAAATTTGTAGTTCCTTCATGCTCTAAGAGCTACATTTTTTAAGATAAAAAAGATGCCTTTGAACCCAGAGACTCACTTATGTTTGGCAAGCTCTCACTACTCAGTTAAATCCTCAGCCTAGAGTATTATTTTAATACTAATTTACCTTTAAAATATTTCATGATCAATAATAAAATGATAAGTATTCAATATTTTTGATTTTGTAATATTTCCTAATGTGTTTCTGAGTCACAGCAAGTGAATCTATATTTACTTGAATAAGCAATATAAGATTAAGTCCAAGTAATCAAGAAAGGCCTTGTCAAATTATGCATGCTCTTTCTTCTGAATAGGTTACTGTCTGGCAGAAATGCTCAGAGATTTTAGGGCTCCAGAAAATATTAATGATTAACCAAAGGAAGCACACAGTGAGACACTTTGGAGCCAACTCTACACAGTCAAAGAACTCTACTCAATTCTATGGGACATGTTGATAAGTTTCAGAAATCTTAATAGTCTTCTAATCTGTGGTTCTATTTGTTTGTGAATTTGATGGAACATGAAGTAATTGTGCTCTTATCTCTGGAGGATTTTGCTATGATCTTGAGAAGGAAAATAATGATCTGAGATTCTAAATACATCGATGAAAAAGAACAATGTGAAAACCAAAAAGGGTTGTGTATGCTGTCACCCTGGTGGCTTGTCAGAATATATTTGTTTTTTTTGTTGTTGTTGTTTGTGATTTTTTTTTAAGCAATGTGGATTGTTACCTCCATGATGAACAGAAAGAATTCTTAAGTTTTCATGTTAGCAGTGGTAAAGAAGTTGAGCATCACTCACAGAGCCACTTAAGTGAGGTTGATATGTGTTATGGTGTTAGTCTAGTAGCCTAATAGTGAATTTACCTTCTAACATTCAGGTTGGAAACAGTATAACAGAAACTGGATTTGGAGGTGTTGTGGATACAGTGCAGTGGGAGAGTGCTTACCTAGCTTAAGTGAGACCTCATGTCTCAATTCTATGGCCAGTTCAGTACAAGATAAAGTGTTGAAGAAGAGGAGTAGGGAGGAGGAGGAGGGGGGAAGGGGGAGGGGGAGGAGGAGGAGGAGGAGGGGAGAAAGAAAAAAATTGAGTAAAATTATCTTTTGGTATGACACAAGAATCAGTAAGGAAATGTTTGTGTTGCAACTGGTCTATGCAATGAGTTCCAGGTCAGCCAGGGATATTCAGTGCGAGGCCCTGTCTCAAAACAAGTGAAGAAAACAAAACAACCCACATGCACACAAAACCAACAAAGTTATGTAACATATAGGCAGTGATTGATACTGTAATTTATGAATCACTCTTTTTACTTTCTGTGTTATGCTATCTATGCTATCTATTGTAAGTCTAATTTTTAATTTGGTCAAGCTAATTAGTGATTAAAGGAACATTCCCATTTATATTAGATACCAAAACTAGCAGCATGGTAGAAGAGATCATTGGTGCATTAATTCCCAATCAAAGCAGAATCAATTTTCTTTGCGTCACGAAGCAAGCTTTGATTTGGGAGTACCATCAGCAGCAGAGCCAGTACATAGTCTTCTGATGCCAGGAGCATGAGGCTCAGTTAAATCTGGAATGGCTGATTTGTACTCTGTATGTTAATGGAAAAGGAAAAAGTAAATTCATTACAGGCCACACATTTACTGTTGACAATAAGTGTCTTTCTTTTTCAATCAATAAAGTGTCCATTATGAAACCCATTTCTGCTCTTGTTCTCCATAGAATGAACCAAGAAACAAGGCTAGCTAGAGAGCTCACTCCCTTCTGAACATAAACACTGACTGTGGATAATAACTCAGCAGCATATCCTGCTGACCAGGTCGGGGATTCTCGGTAACTCTCTTTGCAAAGGTCTGAAAATAGAACAAGACCGAAGTCTTATCTTGCATCCAAATCCCAGAAATTACTCTGTTGCTATTTGTTCTTTGTGTCCAGAAGAATGGGCAGGACAAGTTGTGTGATAAAACCAGCAAATAAGGACAATGCTCCACTTATCTGGTTCTAACTGCAGATAGTGCTGACAAAGTCAGTTCACTTTCAAAATACTGAAGGTTTTCACCTCCATTCGAGTAACCATAATGAGAATATTTGAGTAACAAGGGCATTTAAGCAAACACTGAAAGATTCGCAAAGGAGAATTAATACTGCAACCAGAATTCCAATATTTTCATTCAATTTTTTTTCCTCTAATGCCTACCCTAAACACAAAACTTATTGGTTAGATAAGCATTAATACAGTAGTCAATAATTAAATATTTATCTTAAAGTACTAAAGTGGCATAGGAATGATGGGCTCACTTATCTTTTACTTTATTATTATTATTTTAAATAAGAAGATAACTCAGTGGGGCTATTAACATGCTAAAACAACAAATGATCATATTACTTCAAGGTCCTGACTTACTGTTAAGTCTCAGAGGTAAAACCACTTTGAGCCATGGTGAAACTCCATCCTCTTGTACTTAGCTTTGGCTCCTCCTAAGGTAGAACTTGTCTGGTGCCCTGCTGTTTGGAAATGACCCAAAGGCAGAAGTGAAAGATGAAGTTTCAGCAGGAGGGCCCGAGCATCTCAGAGGATTTGCCCTGTGATTCAGAGAGGCCTGCTTGGGGCTTACACTTTCCAAAGGAGGCTTCCCTATTAATCTTGAATAATTGTGACTGTTTGAGTCTTGTGCCTTTAGATGCTGGTGGGGGTTTCAACAGCAAATACAGTGTTGACTCTGGATGCCTAACGTGGAAAGTTTTAGGAGCAGGCAAAAATCATGTGGGTTCTTGAAAGACATAATTCAGACATGCAAAATATATTTTCTCTGACATTCCTTGCTCTCTCGTTCTCATACTTTATTTATTTCTCTCTTAGAAGAAGTCAGGAGTTGCATGCACTAAAATTGAGTCTCAAATGTTTATTCCCCAAATACATTTTCCTTATTTATCCTTAGCAGAAAGATGATACAAGAGAAATGTTATGGAATGTTTGCTCTTCGAAATGACTCGAATCTGAATTTAACCATGTTTGTGCACATATAAGGGGAAAGGGAACCAAGAGGAGTTGAGGAAGGAGTATAGTGGTGGATGGAAGGACTGGAAGATGAATAAACAAGTCGTGTGTGTGTGTGTGTGTGTGTGTGTGTGTGTGTGTGTGTGTGTATGAGAATGTTATAATGAGATCTATTTCTTTTTATTTTGACACTAATCACAAAACTATTCATTTTTGAAGTAGGAATTAGGCCACTCTAAATCAGTGGTTATCCTGCTTCTCAAAGCTGTTGATATCTTTATGCTGCAAATGATCATGTAAAGACTGAAAAGATAAGGTCTGATAGTGAGGCCGTTACGCCATGGTGAACTACCACATTTGCGATGAGAATACAGGCCTATGATTGTGAAATAAGTTGAGAAGATACCTCTGCTAGTCTCTGACTGTATGAAGTACCAGTGGAGTGGGGAGAGGAAAATTTGTTTTGTACACTGTAAGGTGCCAAAGTGACCCCTGCACTGGAACACAGGATGGGAACTTGGTTTTGCAGTTGAGCAAGTTATTGATATTTGATCAGCTAGAAGCCAGCCAGCAGGAGGCTGTCAACCCCTCCCAGAGTTTGCCAAACTTGAAGGGAATCTATTTTATCCTTCAGAATTTTTGTAGAAGAGATGACAGGCTCTTTCTCATACTGAAAAGCTGAATCAAGCTACCATATTTGATTCATTTGTTATGTTTATGGTCTTTGTTTAGCATGTTTTTTTCTAAGCCTAGGTATCTCCATGAACGTCTACATTGGAGAAGCTGCACCCAAAGTTTAGATAGGTTTAACAGCAGATAAGATCTGCTGCATGTCTTTTCATTCTGGCTTTCTTTCCCTCTCTCACTCATCCTCTTTTTCCTGCTATTATTTAAGCCCCACTCTAGTTTGGCCAGGGATTTACACCATTGCTCTTCTTTGAAGCACGTTGTAGTTGGTGATATGTGTGAATCATCCTGTTAATTGTTTAAAATCTTCCCTATGATGAGACATCACTTTTCTTGCAGTGAACAGTGAGTCAGTATAACACAGAGGAACCATTTCCCATAAGCAGGATCAATAAATTTCTAATTTGTAGTAATCACACCTCCCTATGTATTGTCTTTTGTAATCAACAGTTATTTTGAAAAGCATAAAACTCAAGATTGTCTTTTCTTTTGCCATGAACATTCCTTGTGTTCCCTCTCTGTTCTTGATCCAGTTGGGATCTCCCACTCCCCCAAGTTCTCTTTCCCTCACCCCTCGCTCCTCATTACCCCCACTCACGTCCAGACTGTTCATGTAGATCTCATTCATTTCTCTGTCATTGGGCGATCCCCGTGTCTTTCTTGGGGTCCTGTTTTCCAGGTAGCCTCCCTGATGTTGTGAGTAGCCGTCCAGTCATCCTTGTTCCACAACTAGTATTCTCCTATGAGTGGGTACATACCATGTTTGTCTTTCTGAGTCTGGGTTACCTCACTCAGGAGGATTTTTTTCTAGGTCCCTCCATTTGCCTGCAAACCTCATGATGTCATTGTTTTTCTCTGCTGAGTAGTATTCCATTGTGTATATGTACCACAGTTTACTTATCCATTCTTCGGTTGAAGGGCATCTAGGTTGTTTCCAAGTTCTGGCTATTACAAATAATGCTGATATGAACATAGCTGAGCAAGTGCCCTTGTGGTATGATTGAGCATTTCTTGGGTATATGCCTAAGAGTGGTATAGCTGGATCTTGGGGGAGATTGATTCCCAATTTTCTAAGAAAGCGCCATATTGATTTCCACAGTGGCTGTACCAGCTTGCATTCCCACCAGCAGTGGAGGAGAGTTCCCCTAGCTCCACATCCTCTCCAGCACAAGGTGTCCTCAGTGTTTTTGATCTTAGCCAATCTGACTGGCGTAAGGTGGTATCTCAGAGTTGTTTTGATTTGCATTTCCCTAATGATTAGGGATGTTGAGCAATTCCTTAAATGTCTTTCAGCCATTTGTGTTTCTTCTGCTGAGAATTCTCTGTTTAGTTCTATAGCCCATTTCTTAATTGGACTGTTGGGAATTTTGATGTTTAATTTCTTGAGTTCCCTGTATATTCTGGATATCAGTCCTCTGTCAGATGTGGGGTTGGTGAAGACCTTTTCCCATTCTGTGGGCTGTCGCTTTGCCTTGTTGACCGTATCCTTTGCTCTACAAAAGCTTTTCTTTTGTAGGTTTGTTTATTTTTTGTCTTTTTCTTTGTGCACATGGTGTGAGTGTGTGTATCCATGCACACATATACCTGTGCCACAGCAAGTGTGTAAACATCAGAAGACAACCTTAGATATCAGTCCTGACCTCCTACCCTGTTGTAGACAGTGTCCTTTGCTGGTCACCACTGTCTGTGCCAGGCTAGCTCACCTGAGTGTTTCCAGGGATATTCTTGTCTCTAATCCCCATTTCATGGTGGAAATACTGTGACTACAGATATACATCATCGTACCTGGCTTTCTTAAGTTCTAGGGATTCAAATTCAGGTCTTTCCAGTTACATGGCAAGCCTTTTATCCACTGAGCCATATCTTCTGTTCTTCATATACCCAATCAGTTTTTGTGCACTAATAAAAATTACTCTAAAATTCCATGGATGGTTCTTGTAGTTCACTGTTCCTGATTCCAAGGTTTAAAAAAATGCTTTCACTATTATAACATTTTTTTCTGATATTGGCAATATAAACTTTTATCTTTGGAGCATGCTTATATAAAACCACTAAAACAACATCACTGTATGTATCAAACCTTCCAAATGCGCAGAACCAAAACACTGTAACTGAGCTCAAAAATAACTAGTGCTTTTTATGTTTATTTTGAGTGGTTAGTACACATGAGAACTCTGTGGAGTATCAAAACCAGACCAAGGCTTGGAGTTCTTCCATGCTTGATGTGTAATTTAAATAATACAATAGCTGAAAAATGTCTAGAATAGCATCTAGAACATTTACTGCTTACTACTGTTAATTGGGTTTCAAATTGAATGTTCAGGGGATTCAGATACAATGAGTATAATTAGTACTATTAAAAGCTAAAATGCTACAGATATGGGACAAATGAAATGCATTCTATATTGTTCAACATTTGTCATGAATATTATTTCTGTTGATGCTAATATTCTGCCAGTTCACTTGGAGTACAGAAGGGATTTTCAAATGTAGATCCCTGAAATAAAGAGCAGTGGAGCAAGGAATATGAAGACGAGAAGTTTGGGGGGCCCGAGATGGGGAAAAGAATGATTATTTGTGTTTGTCAGGCACTTAAAAAGTAAAGAATTACAGCAGTATTGATTCCAAATCAAACCAGAGTGAGACATGTTCAAGTTCCTCTTAGTGTTTGATCCTTCTGTGACCTCATACATGTGGCTTAATATTGCTAAGAAACAGTTCCTTCTGTCTGAAATAGAGCTAGAGCTACACATACCTTGCAAGGTAGGTATGTGAATTAAATGAGATAATATATCTAATGCCTTTAAACAGCACTTGCCTGCTTGTAAGTATCAAAGATGAACTAGTAATACAAATTACCTACAGTGTTTACAACAACTCTTAAAGAAAGGCACAATTTCTCAAGTTTTACAGAAATAAATATGACTTAGTGTCAAAGAAAATGTATGAGTTCAACCATTATACTGTCTATCTATACTTTCCTGCTTAATATAAAGAATTTCTAAAAAGCCAAAAGCTACTATTTATTACTTTATTACCATTATATACATAATTTGAATTTAAATTTATTATAACAGTGGTTGAAGATATTTCCTTTCAAGACAGAAAGTTGTGCTCAAATCCAGCCCTTTTATTTGATACCTCTATGCAGCTGAAAGACTTACATAAGCCCCTTGTGTGTTCTGGTGGCTTTATGTCTATACTGATATAATAATAGTGTCCACCTTACATTACTTATAATGCAGATGCAGTATGCTAATGTGTGAAAGTTGATTAGAAATGACAGAAACTTCATATAACTATCAAGCATCCTTAATGCAAAGAACTCACTATTAGTATTTTTGGTACTTACTCTGAGTGAAGACTTCATTGAGCCTCTGAAGGGTAATTTAGACATTTTACAATTTGAAGATAACCAATAAGTCATGCAGACGACCACTAAAGATGGGTCCAGGATAAAGATGGATGGCAAACTTGAATTTGTCCCTCTTTATATTTGAAAGTTTTGTATCCACTACAAAAATATTAGGGTTTTAATGTGCATTTGCAGTCATCCTACTGAAAATTGTTTTAAGGACAAAAGTAATTAATAGAAGCAGCTTCAAATCTAAATTCTATCTGACAAATAGTAGTTTCATTAGTCTACTCATGTTTCATGTTTAATTTCACTCAAACTTTACTTAAATATACTTTTCAGCTGGTAGAGAAACAGAATCAAAGGAAAGATGGGTGGCAATATTATTATAGGTGACTTGCACTAACTGACAGAGTACCCAAATGGAAAATCAACATGGAACCGAAGGTTTAAGATGAGAGAGATCTGGAGACATATGAAAATAAAAATGTAACACGACATGCTTTAGTAAAAGCAGGAATGAGAGGGAAATGTATTCCAGGAATGACTTACATGGAAAATTAAAGATCTAAAATCAGAAACTTAACTTTATACCCCAAGGAACTAGAAAAATAAAAAGGATCTAAACTCTGTTAGCAGAAGAAAGCAAATAATGTATTATTGCTGAGATAAACAAAATATTGACAAACTTAATATAATAATCAGTGGAAATAAACGGGTTCAAAAACCCTCTTAGAAGTCCCTGAAAATTGCTCTATACTTACATGGATTAATTAAGAAAAATAAATACATGATAAACATAATGAAAGAAGAGACATCATATCTGATCACATTGAAAATGTAGTAAGAGACTATGTCAACACCACAACAAACTAGGGAAGCTAGAAGGCATTGGTGGATACTTAGAATAGTGTTATCCAGGATGGAATGATGACTAAATAAAAATCGGAACAGACCTAAAAGAAATGCTTATGACTAAACGTTGCATGGAGATTAAATACTCTTTCCTGAGAACCCTTCATCCTCTGGGGAGTTCTGTCTCAAATTTTCTTAACCAATCTACCTTAGCTTTGCTAAAATAATAATTAGAATAATTAATATGAATTCTGGTCAAACTACTCCAAAAATTTGAAAAAGTGATGATTGTCACAAACTCAATGAGGTCAGCAGTATTCAATGGCAAAGTCATGTGAAAATACTAGAAGAAAGGAATATAATGAACCAATACTTGATCAATATTCACGCAAAATTCCTGATAAATGCTATCAAACCAAATTCAAGAGTATACAAAAAAACAAAAGAAAAACAAACAAACAAAAAATAAACATGCTTCACAAACTAGTGGAATTTAGTATTGGAATACAACAAAGGTTAAATCTAAAAAAAATCATTATGATACATTACATTAGTAAAATCATTGGAAAAAACACTGATATCATCACAATTGGTAAACTATGAAATACAAGACTAGCAATAATAATGAAAATATTCTTAGTAAGTATCATATATATAAAACCCACAGATAACAATATACTCCACAACAAAGGACTGAAATTAAGGAGAAGGGGAAGGTATCTACTACAATCACTTTTTCCAGCACAGTACTAGAATTTCTTGCCAGAGAAATAAGACAAAGAAAGGAACTGAGCTGCAACCTGATAGGAAAGGAAGAACATATGATCACTGTTGAAGATGCTATGGCCTTCTAAGATGAAACCCCAAAGTATTTTTTTAAAGGTTATTACATTACATAAATTCAGTGTTTGTAGCTTCAAAAATCTAAACACAAAATAATTTGTATTTTTTTTCTTTTTGGTTTTTCAAGACAGGGTTTCTCTGTGTAGCTTTGCGCCTTTCATGGAATTAACTCTGTAGCACAGGCTGGCCTTGAACTCACAGAGATCCGCCTGCCTCTGCCCCCGAGGGCTAGGATTAAAGGCATGTGCCACCACCACCCGGCTAATAATTTGTATTTCTATACAGCAATAATTAAAATCTGTAAGTGAAATTTAAAAATAACTTAAATAAGAATTAATTTAACTATAAGTGAAGTGATCAGTACACTGAAATGTTCTCGCACAATCAAAATGATAAAAGACATTAGAAGAGGCATGAATAAATTGAAAGACATGAATTGGGATATTTTGTGTAGCATTGGCTGTCCTGAAACTTTCTCTGTGACCTTGAACTCATAGAGAGCCCCTGCCTCAGCTTCCCAAATGCTAAAATTAAAAGCATGCACCACCACTACCCGGTGAGTATTTAATATTAATAAAATACTTTTTCTATCTAAAAAGTTTTTACACAACCTCTATCAAAATTTCAATGATAGTATTTTTTTTCAGAAGTAGTCTAGAAACTTATGTGTAATCTCAAAGGACCTGTACCAAAACAATCTAACAAATGATGAAGCTAGAATAATCTTCTCATTTCATGATTTCAATACTTATTACAAATCTAGAATAGCACGTTAGTGACACAAAGTTAGAGATAGAGACTGTTAGAATCCAACCCAGTGTCTAGAAACTAACCTTCAAGTATGTGGTAAAATGATATTCAACAAAGATGTCAAGGACATTCATAGAGGAAGAAGAGTCCCTTCAACAAGTGATGTTGGGACAATGAGTAACAATTATGCTAATTGCAGGTCAACCTCATTGGGATGTACTGGAAAAAGAAAAATAACATAGGAAAACAAGGTATGCCTTCTAGCTAAAGCAGAATTATTAGATATGAATGATAATGGCACATGTATGGGCCCTCACAGATTTGAAGAAATATCCACTGTATCAAAGAAGTGAGTAAAACACATATGGGTTTTAAACCAAACCATTAAAAATTAAATTATGTGCATATATTGATGTGTAGGGATGTGAGTGACACAGGTGACTGTGATGGGCAGAGGCATCTGATCTCCTTGGAGCTAGAGTTACAGGCAGCTGTGAGCTGCCCAGTGTGGGTGCTGGGAACTAAAGTCCTGTGCAAGAGCATGTTCTTATTATAGACACATCTCCAAACTACCAAACATGTTGGGGGAAAGGGATAGCTCTTTTTTTTTTTTTTTTTTTTTTTTTTTTTTTTGGTTTTTCGAGACAGGGTTTCTCTGTGTAGCTTTGGAGCCTTTCCTGGAACTCACTTGGTAGCCCAGGCTGGCCTCGAACTCACAGAGATCTGCTTGTCTCTGCCTCCCGAGTGCTGGGATTAAAGGCGTGTGCCACCACCGCCCGGCAGGAATAGCTCTTATAACAGTCTACAAATCTGGTAGGTTGACTTGGATTGTACGTGATCAATCCACTTTCATTATGTCTGTCTATCTGTCTTTCCACACCTGTCTTTCCCTCTCCATCTCAGAAGATTTTTGTTGTTGTTGTTCTCCCCTATGAAGAAAGGGCTACAGAATTTCATTGGCCTTCTGGTTTAATTGTTAATTATTGAGAACTGAGTTGTCCCTGGAGATTTTCAAAATTTTCTTCCAGAAGCTGTCTGGGATGTTTGGGTATACAACTGATCTTTGAAACAAGATCTTTGTATATTCTTTGTGTTTATGATTATTATTTTTTTCAGTTAAGTTACAGATGAAGCAGGGGCATTCCAGGATTTCCCCATATTTTGGACTATGAACATAGCTTCAAATGCTGATGTATGATAAAACAAACATTTTAAAAATGGAAGAAAAATTGAAAGAAATAAATTCTGAGTTAAATAGGTGAGTAAAGGAATTGGGTGGTATTTTCTGAAATATTTCACTCAAATGTTGAGTATTTTTTGAAAATGTTGCTTGAATAATTCATTGAAAACTTGAACTGTAATGTTATTTTGAATGAATAACTATCAAATTTACTCTATCATCAAATATTCTAATACTGATTCTCTTTTGCTTTTGACTTTGTTCACCCTAATTTTTCTCTTTGCCCTGAAAAAAGTACTCATTTACCAGACAAGACTCACCTTCCTAAGAATCATAAAGTACAATACCCAGTACTGTGTCTTCCTTAAGCATTTAACAGAAACTTCATGAGAGGACTTGCTGTGTTATACAGTGGGTCCAGTTTGACACGGAGAGTCATTGGAGTGCAATGAAATAAAAAAAAAGTTTATTCTGCAAATAACTACTTTAAATAGATCAGTTTTATTTGTGTGTGTGTGTGTGTGTGTGTGTGTGTGTGTGTGTGTGTGTGTGTGT
>CABHPR010120633.1:20168-22561 GCA_902168415.1 Peromyscus melanophrys | reverse complement strand
TGTGTGTGTGTGTGTGTGTGTGTGTGTGTGTGTGTGTGTGTGTGTGTTATTTGTCAGAATGATGTATTAGGTCTAACCAGAAAAGCCATATAATGTCAAAAGATTACCATAGAAGTCCTTCCAATCCCCACTAATTGAAAAGAACTGTTCCCCATTTCATACATAATATGTATGTACATATAACAACATCAAAATTATACATATACACATGACTCTGAAAGGCTGTCCACATGTTGATTTGTGTGTTAATTTCAATGTTATTTATGGAGCACTTACTTGTATCAGACACTGCTAGTCATTGGATGAAAATAACTAACCAGTCTTATGGTACTTATGTTCTACTGAGAAGAGATAGACAATTTTTTATTATTAAGAAATTTTCTATTCATTTTACATAACAACCACAGATTCCCCTGTCCTCCCTCCTCCCGCCCCCCAGCCTTCCCCCTCAACCCACCCCATTGCCACCTCCTCCAAGGCAAGGTCTCCCATGGGGAGTCAGCAGAGCCTGGTATTTTCAGTTGAGGCAGGTTCAAGCTCCTCCTCCCTGTACCAAGGCTGCGCAAAGTGTCTCACCATAGGCACTAGGCTCCAAAAAGCTGACTCATACACTAGGGATGGGTCCTGATCCCACTGCCTGGGGGCCCCCTAAATGGTTCAAGCTAAACAACTGTCTCGCCTGTCCAGAGGGCCTAGTTCAGTACCATGGGGCTCCTCAGCTATTGGTCCACAGTTCATGTGTTTCCACTAGTTTGGCTAGTTGTCTCTGTACTTTTTCCCATCATGGAGACTCAGAAGGACAAACATGGTATGTACTCACTCATAAGTGGATACTAGATGTGAAGCAAAGGATAACCAGACTGCAACCCACAGCTCCAGGGAGACTAGCTAGCAGGGAGGAACCTAGGAAAGACGCATGGATCGCCCAGCGAAGAAGAAGTAGATGAGATCTACATGAGCAAACTGGGTGTGAGGAGGGTAATGGAGGGCAAGGGATGAGGGATGAGAACATAGGGGAACTGGAGGTTCAAGCTGGAACAGGGACAGAGTGGGAGAGCAAGGAAAGAGATACCACAATAAATGAAGACATCATGGGAATAGGGAGAAACAGAGTGCTAAGGAAGTTCCCGGGAATCCACAAGGATGACCCCACCATAGATTACTGGCAATAGTCGAGAGGGTGCCTGAACTGACCCACTCTGGTGATCAGATGGCTGAATACCCTAACTGTCATCATAGAGCCCTCATCTAGTGACTAATGGAAGCAGATGCAGAGATCCACGGCTGGGTGCCAGGCTGAGCTCCAGGAGTCTAATCAGTGAGAGAGAGGAGGGATTCTATGAGCAAGAGATAGACAATTTTTAAATGCATATGTCACATGTAGTAATTACAGAGCATCATGAATCAGATAGGAATAGGCACATAGGAAAAGTCGACTGTCACTTTAACAGGAGTGTCAGGAAGTGCTTCCCTTCAGAAACAATACACAAACCCAGGAAGCAAGGCAGAAGGCTGATTTCAGTGATGAGAAAGTCCCTAAGGCAAGTTCAGGACGAAGCTGAGAGGTCAGTGTAGTTGTAGAGGGTGATGGGTCAGGACAGCAAAGAATGTGATCAGAGAGACAATATACACATCATAGGGGATCGTTCATATTTACTAGTGGGAACTTTCCCTTACACCATGAAAGAACTGGATGTTTAGATATGTGAGTGATGTCAATAGCATCATTACTTAGTTAGTTATTTCTCTTCGGTTCCTTGTGTTTACCATTAACATTTATCCACGCAATGATCAGAATATAAACGGTGTTCTTTACTAAAACCTAACTTGTAAACTTCTACTTTCCATTTTTGATTTTTTACTCACTCAAGTAACATAACATTATGGATTCACTGAAACTGCTGATGAGTCCCATGTTGAACACAAGTGGATTGCTATATAAAATGTAACTGATATAGTAGGCTATAGCTTTATTGTAAATTATTTACAGTTACTTTGTGCCTTAGTTTCTCCAATTATAAGAGAGAAATAAAGGGGTGATCTACCTCAAAGGTTATGTAAATCTGATTCTGTTTTGATATGGCAAGAACCTAGAACACTGTCTGTGATGTAACAAGTTTCTACAGATGTCAATCATTTTATTGTTTCTTGTTTCTTTAATAAGCAAAGAGGTACACATGTACACAAACATGAAAGCATAAAACACCCCCACTTTATTTTGGAGATAAGATTATTATTAAACCCCTTTGTGATATAAGAGGGGTTGTAATAAATAAGTTTACAAAGTCTGGACCATTTTTGCTTTATATATATGACTCAGTATCTGAAGTTGGGTTGATGAGAAGAATAAAGCAAATTTCATTAGAATTTATGTGAGTAGAATGGAGTTAAAA
>CABHPR010120633.1:2668-15168 GCA_902168415.1 Peromyscus melanophrys | reverse complement strand
ACAAGTTCACACAGGTTCAAAGCAGACAAAATGCCAGCACAGAGAAGAATAAGCAGACACCTACTCCCTCACCTAAACAAGAAGCTATTTGTAGTAGACACCTACTGCGAAACAAAAAGTCAATTTTGTCCAATAGGACACCAATTTGTATTGATTTAGAGGATGTAGAATGGAAGGTTCCAAACTACAACGTTCTGAAGTATATAATTGGATAATAGGAGATGAGGAGGGCAGGCCCCATGCCCGGGAGTAGTTGGCCAATACAAAGTGCACTCAGTGTTTTTATTGTGTATGCTTTTTGCCTTATTTTATTTTTTGTGTTGATATTTTTTTGCTTTGTTTTGTGTTATGGTTTGGATACTTCTGTTTTTTGTTTGTGTTGTTTTGTTTCTTGTTTTGTTATTTTTGAGAGGAGGAAGAGAAGTTGGTTGGATAAGGAGGTGAAGATAATCTGGAATGAGTTGAAAGAGAGGAAATAATATGATCAAAATATACCATATGGAAATTTTTAAGTAAAATGATTTACAACTTTTTATTAGTGTGTGTATGTGTACACATGCATGTATGATATATGTGAATGTGCATACTGAAGTTCATATATGGTGGTCTGACCTCCATGCCTGCATCTTTATGCGGGTTCTAAGGATTGAATTTACACTACCAAGCTTGTGTTGAGTGAACCCTTACCCCCAGAGCCACTTGCCATTTCCCTCTGTATTCTTGTTATATCTTTTATTGTTTGAAAATGTGGCTGTAGATGATGTGTGCATTTTTTGGCCAGGCTAATAGGGCTGAACTTTGACTCTATACAGGATAATGAATTCCAAGAAGCCATTAATTTACTCAAAACACACATATAGTCTGTATGGGCATCATAATTGCTGAGATTCAGTATATTGAGAAAAAACACTGTTTTCTAGTTTTCCTTCCTTCCTTCCTCCCTCCCTCCATCCCTCCTTCCATTCCTCCCTCCATTCCTTCTTTTTTCAAAGAATAGAGGATCTCTACAAAAATTTATAGAATTAAGAAATTAGGCATATATTTTTGTAAATTGGAAGACCTGAATCAACTTTATTTTCAATGCACTGTCTGATGTGGGGTGAGGCTTGCTAAATAGGCATACAGCCAATCTTAAGGAATGAACCCAGCATTTTTTGACTCTTCAGAATATTAGGAACAGGTCATAAGTAAAAGAAAATAGGAAATAAAGACCGGAGGTTGGGAAGCCTGGAGTCAGTTCAGACTGTCTGAATCACTTATGCTGTGGTGGTGATTTGAGCTGACAAGATGTTTTTGGAGGGACTGTGCTCTTCAACACTGTTTGCTTTGGGAAGTCAAGCCAGGATTTATTATAGCTGAAAGCCTTTACAGCTGTCGGATGGAGTACTGGGTTCAGAGAGTTGAAAACATCAGCTGACATTAATAGTGTGAGTTGTGATTTTGAATATTTGCAACAGTTGTAATGCATAAAAAAGGCGGAAACCACATTTTTGTGTCTGTATGCTTACATGAGATTGCTGAGAAAAAAAATGATATATCCAGCAAAGAAAATAGTAATCCAGTATCTATTAAACATAACACATATGTCTTCAAATCTTGTATAAAGCACTGCTTATTAAAGAAATTGCATTAATTATGAAGATACTAGACTTAGGATACAGAATCAAAGAAAGAAAAAAGTTCTGAATATGATGTCTTCCCCAAAACTGATTATTTCAGTTTGAATTGTGGTTACTACAAAGCAGTGGCCTTCTGTAAAGATACCAAGCAAAATGAATTTGGAAGATGTACAGATCTATCAACAGATAGATAGGCATGCAGATATTTTAAATTTTCCCCTGTATTTAGAACCAAAGTACTGCATACACTCTAAGAAGTAAATATATTTATTTCCAATATGTAGGACTATGCATAACAAATGCTTATTAGGAAATTATGCATATGGGTTTATTATATGCCACATGGTAGACTCTAAGTTTACTTGGCTATAAAATTCCTTTCTAGAATAATCTCCTCAAACAGCTTTCTCTGAAAATATATTTTCAAGTATTTGGAAATTTTCCCATTACTTGTCATGGGTAATTATATGAATCAAATACATATCTTTTTATAAAGACATTCAGGTATAGTAGGAACTCAATATATTATTCAATTGATAAATGTAACAATGCCTATATTATCATGAGTAATTAGATGGATCAAATACATATCGTTTTTTAAGATATTCAGGTATAGTATGAACTAAATATATTACTCAATTAATAAATATAACAATGCCTATACTATTATAGTCTAAAAAACTATCCAGTGTATTTCCAATTCACAAAAGTATAGGTCCAAAATTAGACAATACACCTCAGAGACTCTGTGATACTAATTTTAAGAGAGATATGCTGTCTAAGGACCCAGACTACCGTGTTATTATTGTAGCCTGAGTTTAGTAACATGCAAATGTATTAACATAACTATATATATGTAATAAGTATTGATGTTTTGACTGGATCAACATCTGGCAGTTTGGTTATGTTTTGACCAAATACTATTATCATAGGCAATGAAATATTTCCCTCTCTATCTGCTATGTCTATATCTCCTGTTTATTTTGGCTTCTTCACAATTTTGTTATCTTTTCAGATTTTAACTTGTTCAGAAACGTATCAGTATGGTAATTGCATAAAGTTCAGATGAAAATTCCTAGAGTCCAAGCTTAATTATAAACTGACTGCTTTTTATAAATAATACTCTTTAACTATCAGAGCTGGTTAGTCTACCATCAACACTGCAAACACCCTCTATGCTTTAAGTGGTCTTAAGGTAAGACTACATAGTATCTGTTTTTTTCCTGTCTTTCTTATTTAATCCATATGCCCATTTTAGTCCTTACATTTAATCCAATTTATCCTTCTTTCCATTTCTTAAATATTCCATGTCTTGTGTCCTTACTGTTACTAACAAAAATATCCTCATTCCCTTGACACACAAGATGCCACTATCTTACAGCTCATGCCCATGCTCTAGTATAGGTCTAGAGAAGGTCTTACTGTTCTTCATTTTAAAAAAATAACATGATTTACTTTCAGAGAACTTATCTTATGCCATTATCTCTCACCCCTCAGTGTGATTACTTGATGAGTTTTCCATACACTCAAAGTTCTGTGAATGCTGTAGTTACATATTTATCATCTTCCTTCATGGTTCTACTTAAAATTGCCAGAGATACATCTGCACAAGATACTTTTTTCATACCTAAGACTACCATTGTTTCTAAAGAGAAGAGCTTCTCAACCAAAAGGGCTCTAGAGTCTTTAAGTATTCCATCAAAGACTATACAAGGACACTTGGAAGCAACTTTTAAATTAGATGGAATCTATAACACACTTATAGGACATCTACAGTCTAAAACATAGCAACATGTATTCTGTCGAACATGAAGGCAAATGTGCTATCACCCCAACTCACAAAGTTCACTCTCTCAGTGGGAATGGTACATAGGCATGTGTTATCTTGGCCTAGTTCATGGCAGTAGAAGATGGAGAATTGAAGCTTCTTATATCATAACAGACCAAGACAGAGAATGAGAGTAAAGCCAGAATCATAGGCTAGGTATGACCTTAGAAGCCCACCAATAGTGACCTACTTCTAACTGACTAGTCTTGGCCTCCTAAAGCTTTCACAGCCTTACAAAATGGTATCACTAGTTGGACACCAAGCTTTCAAAGTATGAACTTGTAGAGACATACCATATCTAAACAATAATGGAAAATACCCACAGTTAGACTGAAGTGAAGCAATTCCTTTGCTAAGTACCCAGTCACTTAGTTTGTTAAATTTTTGTGTTCATGGAGAACTTCACATTATTTAATCTCAAATCATGTAGATAACCTCACTTCAAATATGGGAGTGAAACATGACTTTTTTTTTCAAGCTGTTACTTTTAAAAGTATCTTATATGGAAGAGGTTAGTGATGCATCACAAGATAAAAGATTCAAATTCATTCACATTATCATTCATCCTGAACTCCCAGCTGTTGCAGTTTGCTTTGTGAATTCTTGTGTGACAGATGATGAGAGGGAAAGATCGATGTGTGTGGGTGAGTATGATATGGCCAGGGGTTTATGTCAAGTGTCTTCCTCATTTTGCAGTTTATTTATTGAGTCAGGGTCTCTATAAGAACCTGGAACTCTCTGAATCAGTTAGCATAGATAGCCAGATTTTCCCAGAGATTCACGAATGCCTTTTATACTGGAGGCTGCCACATCTTCTTGTCTTTTTCTATGTAGGAAATGGGGATCCTAACTCTTGCCCTCATAGTTGCAAGGCAAGTGCTTCTTCCATCATGCCAAAGCTTAGCCCTGAAAAGGGGATCTTTTATCCTTATATTATGTTGCTATATTTTTTATTTTAATAATTTATAACTCAAATCTTTGCCAAATTTGGATATCAAAGGAACTAAGAATCAGTATAAAGAAAGTGATTCTATGTATTATATATTATATAAATTTATATTTAATGTATTTACACAATATTTGGCAAAAGATAAAAGCAGAAACAATATTTTTGAGGATAAAACAAAGAAAGAAATATACATTTTAAGATGAATTTCTTTCTTTTTTTGTTTTTTGCCTTTTTTGTCCTGAAACTCTTTGTAGATCAGGCTGGCCTCAAACTCGCACAGACTGGCCTGCCTCTGCCTCCCAAGTGCTGGATTAAAGGTATGTGCCAGCACTTCTGGCCCAAGATGAATTTCTTAATTAAACAGTCACTATATCACTTGCAGCCCTGTTAAGAGCAAAATGTTTCAATCAGTGAAGCTTTAGATGTAAGCTTCCCATTACTATTTATAAATAACAGAGATGATAATGTGAAATTCTTTGTTGAATTCTTTCCAAACTGTATTAGTGGAGAATGATGTTGTTATTTGGGATGGTCCATGGTTCGTGGATTTAGACCTGCTTTTAATGTCAGTCACATTTAAACATCTTGAAAGATACAACTAAATATGTTTTGCATTATAAAAGTTTGTTAAAAAACTGAAAACTGAAGCCAGGCATCTTGAAGGCAGCGTGGTCTGCCCAGAGGATTTCAGGACAGGCAGGACTACTCAGAGAAATCATATCTTGAAAAAAACAAACAAACAAACAAAATGAGACCAGAGTATAAGTGATATTTGAATAATTAGTTTAACATTAAGCAAAACAAACAAAAATCAACAACAAAATTAGTTGCTGCATGCTTGAAAAGTAATGTTATTTCTAGGGAATCTGTCTAGGCTTTTAATAGTCCAAGGCGATCTTAATGGGGGCATAGTTTACCCTTTTGAGCTTCCCCTGAAAATGTTTATCTAAGTGTATTAATTACTTCTTTTCTGCTGTGGTCAAAGGGTCTGACAGAAAGAACTCAAGGACGAAAAGCTTTATTTTGGCTCTTGGACTCAGAGACTCTGAGCACACCACTGTGGGGAAAGATTAGCAGATCCCCTGAGGCAGGGTCATGTAAGGGATACTTACCTACTGAGCACAATCACTCCAACCATACGCCTCTGATGCCACTTCAGGTCAAGCCTTAATACATTATTCTTCTCCATTTTGTACATAGACTTTGGCCCCAAAGTGATGTACAAATAATCTAACTACTGTTCAGTAACTAAGATGAGAAAACTGATCACATATAGTATTTGGTGAATGAAATCCTAGTTCCTGTTGAAATTTCAGATTTCAGCAATAGAACTACAACTCTGATGCTGTGGGATGGTCTGTATGTCAAATTACTCTGATTGGTCAATAAATAAAACACTGATTGGCCAGTGGCTAGGCAGGAAGTATAGGCGGGACTAACAGAGAGAAGAAAAGAGCAGGAAGGTGGAAGGAGACACTGCCAGCCACAGCCAGGACAAGCAGCATGTGAAGATGCCGGTAAGCCACAAGCCACGTGGCAAGGTATAGATTTATGGAAATGGATTAATTTAAAATACAAGGACAGTTAGCAAGAAGCCTGCCACGGCCATACAGTTAGTAAGCAATATAAGTCTCTATGTTTACTTGGTTGGGTCTGAGCGGCTGTGGGACTGGCAGGTGACAGAGATTTGTCCTGATTGTGGGCCAGGCAGAAAAACTCTAGCTACATTCTGAAACTAAGCAAGTCCCCAATTAAATTCTCTCTTTTAAAAAAAAATTGCCTAGGCCATGGTATCTCTTCATAGCAATAGAATAGCGACTGACTTAAGGCAGAAGTTGGAATGAAATAGTGTTGTATTGCTTTGACAGGCCTGACCATGCTGTTTGATGGAGTATTACAAAAGACTTTGGGATTTGGACTATAAAGTGGTTGAATGCTTTCAGTTGTGCTTACTGACCATCCTAGCAGAGGCATGGACAATGGTGCTGAGGGTAATGTGTACTGTTGGCGCAGTTCAAGAAGTTTCACAGGGGAAAAATACTAGTAAGTAGGCTTAAGACCATTTGTTCACAAAGAATGTGGCCCGTTTTTGCCTTTGTCCTAAAAATCTGCCTAAGGCTAAATTTAAGTTCTTGATTAATGGCGCTGGCAGAGGAGATTTTAAAACAGGCTAGTATTAACTCTGTCTTATGGTTCTTAGTAGTCACTTTTATGCAGATCTGTATCAAAAAAGAGTAAGCTAAGCAAGGAAAAATACTAAATGTACATTTTGAGGAGAAAAGGAGCACTAGGAAGTATAATGGAGCATAGTCCAGTGCTTAAGGAGATAAAAAGTTTAAAGAAAAGCTTGAGGGTAAATGGAATAAAGGGAGTGGAAACCTCAGAGCAAGACCCCAAAGAGCTAAGCTTCCAATTTGTAAAAAGTAATTTAAAAAAAGCATAAGCAGCAGTGGAAACAATCAGCAATAGAAAGCTGGTGCAAATGTAGCTGAATGAGGAGGCCATGTTCCAATCTTAGCAAGCAGCCAAACTTGGCTGCTTTGGCCATGTGGTTCTGGTTTTAGAGTCAAGGATACAAGAAAGGAGTTGTGGAATCTCCTCCACAGCTAAGGTTAAAACCTTAGCTAAGCTGTTGAAGCAAAGTGTGTGTCAAGGGTGTCCCTGTGTGGATGTACAGAGAGGCAGGCCATTGAGTGAAGGCTGAATAGTGTTTGGGACCACAAGATGTTGGATATGTCAGAGTCCAGGGATCCCTGCTGAGGAAAGCTGAGGACTGGGTGTTGAACTCACCTAAGAGGGAAAACTGTGTCTCAGCCAACAAAGCTAAAGGAGTTGGAAATGTGAAGAGTCATTTGACATCAGACATGGAGATGGAGAATTTGGATTTTCTCTGCTGGGTTTTGGTCTTGCTTTGGTCCAATATTTCCCAACTATGCCCCATTTCCCCCCTTTGGAATTGTAATGTATATCCTGTGCCATTGTATGTTGGAAGTATGTGATCTGCTTTTTTATTTTTATTTTGCAGAGGCTTACAGATCAGAGATTGCCTTGAGTCTCAGAAGAGATTTGAATTTTGGACTTTTAAACAGTATTGAGACTGTGATAGACCATGGACACTTTTGAAGTTGAACTGAATGCATTTTTGCATTATGATATCATGACAAGCCTATGGGGGCCAGACAGTAGAATTTGGTGATTTGAGAAAGAATGACCTCATAGGTTCATATATATGAATGCTTAGTCACCAGAGAGTTGCAAAATTTGATAGGATTAGAAGGATTAAGATGTATATCTTAGTTGGAAGAAGTGTGTCACTGGGGTCAGCTTTGAGGTTTCAAAGCCCATGCCAAGTACAGTCTTTTTCTCTCTTTGTTGATGAGAATGTAGCTCTCAGCTACTTCTCCAGAATTACACCTGCCTATCACCATGCTTCTCTCCACGATGATAATGTACTCAACCTCTGAAAATGTAAGTAAGCTCCCAATTAAATACTATCTTTCATAAGACTTGCTTTGGTCATGGTGTTTTTTCACAGCAATAAAACAGTGACTAAGACATCTATCAACATATATGTAATTGTGAAATGAATAGTTAAAGGTAGCCTACCTTACTAGATCAATTCTGACAGCAATATAATAAGTAATATAATACTCAAAGTAGTGCAGAATTTTTGTCATTTGTTGTTCAAATAAATAAATTCAGAGAAGCACTTATCAAAGTAGTAGACCCATTATAAGGAACGACTGAGTAACAGTACCTGTCAACATTTTGAGTTTACTTGATCTTCTTATTCCCTTATTATACTCAAATTTTCAATCTCTTATTTATTTTAAATATGTTAATATCTGGGCCAGCAAGATGGCCAGTGGGTAAAGGTGCTTGCCTTCAAATTTGAAGAACTTAGCATTGGATCCCTAGAATCCACATGGCAGAGGAGAAAACTGACCCCCACAAACTGTCCTCTGACAATCCTCCACACTAACTGTATAAACAAAAAGATATATGTTAATATAATTTTGTTAATAACTGGTGGATTAATGGATCATTCCTTTAGGCAAGCTTTGTTCTCAAAGGCCTTGATATATATGATATAATGCTTTTATTTCCTCAAATTCCTATAATATCTATCTGTAGCCTTTAATCTCTTCTTTAATTCAAAGTAATCTTGTTTTCGTGATAATGTTGTATAAAGAGCAATCAATCACAACCTATAAAAATAACTCAAATTCTATCAAATTACGGTGCCACAGTTACGGTGGGAAATACTACTTCTCTAAGAAAGTTTTATCTTAAAACAACTTTTAGACTATTTGTTGCTTTCTCAATTGCTTTATGAGGAGCAGCCTGAAATGCATTATGCTTAATTGGTCTCCCGGGAAAAATTTACTATTTTCAACATGATCTACACAGGAAACCTCCCCAAACACATCTCACTAAAACAGAATGTATTCTTGAAGATTGGCAGATTTGGAGTGAACCATGACTGATGTGTTCTATGAAAATAGCCCATTATTTATAGATGGATGGATTTACTACTACATCCTGCAACTTCCTACACATGACCTCTTCAAATATACCACTCTTCAATGAACAGCCATGACAAAATAATGTATTCACATTTACCACTTTACATGTGATAAGACCTTCTTATGGAATATATAATCTTTTATGTAACATCCAAATATAAATCATAAACATACTAAATTTAAATAAAAATATATAATATATAATAGAAAATAAGCAGTTAAACATATTTATACTTTTTTGAAGGTGTATTGAGGGTGAGAATCACACTTTCAGAGACCTATTATGCACTCAAAGTTTTCTTTTAGTTCTCATGGTAAGGTTGATTTCAACTATATACATAAGACTGAATTTTTAATCTTTTTAGTAGTACTTTATTTTTGATTATGTATATGCATGTGAGTCCATTCGTGGGTCTCTGCATCTGCGTGAAGCTATGTGTGGAGACTAGAAGCAAATGCTGGATCACCTGGAGCTACAGTTACAGGCAGTTATGAGGAACTCAATGTGGGTGCTGAGAAAGAAACTGGAGGCCTCTATAAAAGTTCTTTTAACTTCTGAGCCATTTCTCTGGGCCTTCTTTTAAAAATTTTAAAGTGAGCATTGCTTAGCTGATGAGTAATGTCTCCAGCTCCCTAGCATCCAAGTTTCAACCTGGTTATATCCCTTACACTTGCAAAATTACTTAGCTTTGAAAATTACTTGACTTTGGGCAAGTCAGTAAATCTCTTCCACCCACACTTGCCTCCATTATACAGTGATGATACTTGCATCTACCACAGCGGATTCTGTGACACGAATAGGAATTAATGTCTGAATTAAATACAAACCGGTTTGTGCAGAGTGAGCAGTACGCAAATGATGTAAACCGATCACCCCTCACAGAAGTCAGTAATGACTTCTCCAGTTTTCCAGTGAGGAAAACACATTTAGACAGCAAGTTAGTATGCCAGAATGCCGTTTGATGGAAGGCCAAACATTCAAACTTCATTGTCAGCCACTGTTTGATTTAGTCAAGTAACTGTTTACTCGTTTCATTAGTATGGCTGAAATTTATATCATTCAAAAAAAATAATGAAAAGAAAAATCAGACAACTCTCTCAAAAATGGATATTGACTTGTTTTCTACTCCTAACTTTCTGAAGGTATCCTAAACCTGTCCTCCTTTTAGACTGATTTTCTCTTTAACATATGTGTCACGGATGCTTGCTTATTTATTTCCATTTCTGTATGCCCAGTCAAGTGCCTGGTTATTGACATATGCAGAAAGAGCTCACTAATTTTACATTTTTATTCTAAATCATTTGCTTAATTTATCATTTTGTAAGAAAAGTGATTTAGTTTACATATGTTAGAAACCCTA
Organism: Peromyscus melanophrys; assembly: GCA_902168415.1. Lineage (NCBI taxonomy): Eukaryota > Metazoa > Chordata > Mammalia > Rodentia > Cricetidae > Peromyscus > Peromyscus melanophrys. Next base: position 4,885 of record CABHPR010120633.1, on the reverse strand, counting down.
TGAATGTATTATTTATTTAATTTAATGGAAACAACCAAACTGAGTATCATGGTCAAAGAAAGGGTATGAACTGAATCATATGTGGGCATAGCTAAAATCCGTCTCCTTTCAATTCAGGTAGCTTTTTATTCTGATGTGTGGCTGACTGTTATCTAGTTCAGAAAGCTATTTCTACTCCTAATGATATCTGTGGTGAGCTTTCAGGTCTTTGACGAAAAGCAGAAGTCTAAGTACATAAAATTAAAGTCTAAGTGACATTTTATTATCCTAATACGCCCATATTAATTCTACATTTCATATGAAAATATGTTCATACAAACTATTTTTCACTTCTGATTTCTCATCTGCCTTTTTAATTTTAAGTAATATTCTATTTGCACAAACAGGAAAAAGACTACAAAGGGATGTGAATTGTTGGTATACTCAAATACACTTAAATGAATGTTTAATTAGCCCTTCCCAGTACATCTTCTGTCAAGATGCTTCATCCTATGGTAGGTATGTGATTTTATAAAACAACCTAGTGAGTTTTTTTTTTCATCTTTGATTGCACTTGAAAATCAGAGGAATTAATAACACTATTCTCCTGATTTTACTCCCTGCTATTAAACAAAGCTCTTTATTTGTCTTTGAAGGTTAAAAAAAAGAAAGAAGATCAAAAAGGCATGCACATGCTATTATACAGGTCAGGCTCACTTACATTCCTCTTGTCTGGAATTATCTATTTCCATTCCATAGCATCTTTGTGTGTCATGCTTCTCTTTATGTGTTACACAGAGGCTCACTTTGTTTATCTATCTCTAACTCTTATCATGTTTCCTTTAAAATTTGGCATAGTGCAACAGTAGGGTCCACAGTGCCACCTCCCTCATGGCTTGTACAATTTCATTAATGAAACAGACCTGTGGGAACCTGGAGCTGTGTGAGTAATGAGGGAATCTTCATATCTGCTGAAATATGTAATATTTGTGAATTTTGACTTTCCCAGCAATGATATATTGGTAAGTAATGTTAACAAGATGCTGTCAAAATATCTGGAACATCTACCAGCATGTATTTCATAATACTCACTTCATTTTATATGCAAAATATTGTGACATTCTAAATCAATTAGAAAAAATCCATATAAAAATATTTCTTACGATACATTTAAAAATATTTCACTAAATCTCTTGAAATGATACAAATGAGTAAATGTTTCAGTCCTAATTTTTTGCTATATTTAATAAGATGTGTTAGAAAGTTAGAGAAGGAGGAGAACTATTACATGGACATAAAAATTACTTTGAATCTTTAGCAGGGAATGTTCTACATTTGGGACATTTCAGGAGACAATTGAATTGTAGATTAATTGCGCAACATATGTTAAGTTTGAGTTTGATTCCCAGAACCTAATTAAACAAATAAACCTGTATTTTGTTTTCAGTGTAGATTTGAGGATGATGTTATACAAGAAATTGGCCCAGGAAAAATCAATATTACATTTCAAACATCCTATAATAGGAATTCCAACATGTTATTATTTTGTTTTAACTTTGAAGCTTGTATGTAAGGACACATGACCACATCGTGTGTCAAAATATATAAGCACATCTAGGTATCTAGGAGCCTTGCAGTCTAAATTGCAGGCTACATTTGTTGTTGAAGTCCAGACATTTGTTGTCTGTGTTTATTATTTGTGTTCTGAAATGAATTGCATTCATTTGTGTGTTTCTGGATGCACAGAAGTTTAGTTTAATAGAGGCTGTATCAAATATCTGCCAGATACTGCTCACTTTCATTGGAAAGAATGCAGAAAAAAATAACTTGATTCTCTGCTATATGGTGGGTATTCAGGGTGATAAATGAGAGGTAGGTAACATTGATCAGGTAGCTGGACTATGCCATGGCTACATAATCTGGGCTCTTTGTGACCCTTCTCTCTGTGTTATGCTTCCCCAACTCATGTGTTTTTTGATGCTTTTTTTATTCTAGAAACTAGTCAAAAATAAAAATATTGCAAGACTGGTACCTTCCTTAATTTTAGAGGATCTGTTTAGGCCCTTCTCCTAGAACATGGTCTTTAGTAGAATCCCTTAACATCACTTGGCTTGTAAACACATCTATCTTTTTTTTTTTATTACTATCTTTTTTTTTTTAATATACAATTCAACTTTACATATCAGCCATAGATTCCCCCCATTCTCCCTCCTCCCGTCCCGCCCGCCTCCTCCCCCC
>CABHPR010120632.1:31005-48674 GCA_902168415.1 Peromyscus melanophrys | reverse complement strand
TTTTTTTTTTTTGGAGAGGCTCTTCCAATGAGTTTGACTGCTGGGCCGCACTCTCCTATCGTGTAGGTAAGGAACACTGTGTGGCATTGCTGTTGTAATACTTTTTAATGAGCGATTATGCACATGGTTCTTGGTGAAACCCCTGAATGACAGCATTCAGCAGACACTAGCTTAGTGTGATTAACGTTAATATTTTACTCCTACAAATAGTGGGAGGAAGTGCTTCCTGAGCGCAAAGGGCAGAACGGCACGGATGTGCTCTGACACCAGTGTCCCAGTCCCAGGGTCCATCATTTACCTACTGTGCTTCTTTCTTGTGGCTGTAAAGGGCAAACCATAATCCCTACACTTCATGGGAGTTTTTCATACATGTTTCCAGGAGGCCTGGTACTGATGTCATAACAATGAAAACAGATTACATTTTTCTTGCCCTTGAAGCATGTCGTGTTCTCAAATATAACATACACTCTGACTGAAGTGGGACACACTGCTCAATACTACTCTTAAGCCAAATTAGATGGTAGTTGTCATAGAGCATCCTGATAACATACATTTAATTTTTAAATTCTTTCCTACACAGCACTGTAGTAGTTATATTAATATTTGTTTTATTTATCTATCTACTGAGACAGGGTCTCGTTCTGTAGCTCTGGCTGTCCTAGAACTCACAGAGATCCACCTGCCTCTGCCTACCAAGCGCTGGGATTAAAGGTGTGTGCCACCACACCTGGCTACATTAAGCATTCATAATATTAGCTAGAAACATATTCTGTACTATTTATAGGACAGAAAGCCAAAGGTCTCCTCTCACGGACTCCTCCCACCAGCTCCTCCCAACACCTCCTCCCACCGGCTCCTCCCAGAGAAAGGGATTAGATCTAAATTTGACTCTGGCAGAAAGAACATTGAACCAGAGGTACACTCAAAAGGAACGGGCGCAGCCTCCATCCTGCTTACTTGTTCTGAGCATTTCCAAACTTGCCAAAGGGATCCCCAGCCTGCCCTCCATCCCCAGTGAATATGTACAGATAGCCATCCAGGCCAAAGAGAAGCTGTCCCCCATTGTGGTTTGAGGCTGGTTCATCTATTTCCAAGATGACCCTGGAAGAGAAAAAGAAACTATCTGTTAGGCTTTGACAAGGCTGAAGCTACTTGCTCTCGAGACACCCAGAAGTTGGCTGGCCCAAGCCACCGAGGTCTGCAAAGTTAGCCAAGCCTGGCTTCAGTCTCCAAGGACCACAACATAGGTGGATTGGGGCCCTAAGGGGCCCCATGTTTCCTGGTGTAATTCCTATGTGAATCTTTTAAATTTTTTTCAGTACTAGAGATCAAACCCAGTGCCTTTGCACAAGCCAGGCAAGCAGTCTGCCACTGAGCTGCCTCCCCAGCTCTTTGTAGAGCTTTCCTCTTTCATACCATGACCTCGCAAGCTGAGACACGGCCGGGGTAACAGCCACCCCTCTCTGGGGCTTGCTTTCTACCCCAGCAGAACTCCCCATTCCTTCCTTAGAAAGGCAGATGGAGCAGGTCATCCTGTTCTTTCCAACCCTTTAGCCTGTCTATGAAGGGAAAAGGGCCGGGGCAGGAAGGGGAAAGAAGGGGAGAAGGCAGCGTGATGGAGAGACAAAGGTGATCATGGAGCCAGCTAGAACTAGTGTCTCATCTGTCCTGGTGAGCAACGTGACATGGTCCAGAGTCATCTGAGTGGAGGGTCTCAGTGGAGGGACGGCCTCCTTGCATTGCCTTGTGGGCATGTCTATAGGGACTATCTAGATTGTTAACGGACGTGGGAGAGCACAGCCCACTGTGGGTACACCATCCTCAGACAGGTGGTCCTGGGCTGTATAAAGAAGCTTGCTGAGTATACGCCAGCTACCAAGCAGCATCCTCCATGGTTCCTGCTGTCTTTATTGACAGTGTAATGATCTCCTCAGTTGGAGGTAATGCTGTATGGAGTAGCAAGCAGGCCTACCTTCCCTCAGAGGTGGCCTGTGGCCTGGAAGTGTAAGTCAAATAAATCCTTCCCTCCCCTCAGTTGTTAGTCATGGGACCTGTCACAGCAGCAGAATGAAACCACAGCACCATCTAACCATGCATCAATAGCTGTATGGCCTTGTGCCATAGCTCCCATGGGAGTGAGAAATCCCACACTAAAGGCAAAGGGTTTGATTTCTCGTGGCCACACAATCAATTAGAGGCCACTGTTGTGTTTGATATATGATCTATCATCACTTTAGAATTCCTTTTGGCTGCCAGTCCTGGCTTCTCCTTTGTAAACACAAGCTAGGCATGACTCTAACTAGGATATTTAAGCAAGGGTTATACCCCATAAGGATGCTTTACTGAGTTACCCAGGTTGTCCTCATCCATCAGTAGTGACTCTTCTCAACATGTTTTTATGTGTATTACTTTTTTCCTGCAAGTATGGTTTTTTCTCCTGCATGCAGTTCCAGCAGATGCCAGAAGGGGGAAGTCGTAGCCCTCAGAACTGGAATTACAGATGGTTGTGAGCTGTTGTGTGGGTGTTGGGTACTGAACTCAGGTCCTCTGCAGGAGCAACAACTGCTCTTAGCCCCTGAGCCAACTGTCCAGCCTGTTTTCTTAAGATTTTAGGCTAGCACTCAAACACGAGGCCTATTCCTTCTCTGTCACCCCAAGAATGGATGGGCATCATTTGGGAGCACAGTTCCAGGTTCTCATGGGATTGTCTCACCTCTCTGATTTGGGGTCCGCTTTGTTAGGGTCAGACACAGAAACCTTCATCTCACTTATCCGGATTTTCTCCACCTTCCTCTTGCCCAGACATGAATAATAAATGTAGAACTTGCGGTTGCGGCGGAATTTGGGGTGAAAAGCCAGCCCCAAGAATCCTCTCTCATCCCCAATCCACGGTGTGGTCAGCACCATGCTCTTGAGATCCAGGAAGGGCTGTTCCAGGCGACTCCCATCAGGGAGGTAGACCCACACCACTCCTACCTGCTCAGCAACAAAGAAGCGATGGGTGCCGTCCCCAGCATGTACCATGGCCACGGGGTTCCTCAGTCCATTGGCCACCTCGGCCAGGCAGAGCTGCAGGCAGCCCTGGTGGTCCTCCGCCACCACTCCCAGGTTGCGGTTGAGTTGACTGTTCCTCAGGACATTGGGGAAGCAGTAGTCCTCGTCGGGAAGGTTGAGGAGGTGGCAGAAGCGAGCGCCATCTTTTTCATGGGACTCCTGGAGGCTGCGGTCATTGGTTAGCAGGGAGATGGCAGCGTGACAGTTGCGGTGGAAGGCAGAGCAGTAGTCAGAGCAGAGGCCCGGGAGGTTCCGGAGGGGTGTCTGAGGGTTCTCGGCATCGTAGAGGTGGGCTGCGTAAGGAGAGCACTCCTGGAAAAAGAACAGGAAGCTCCATCACAATTCGAACAAGCAAAAAAAGGAGAAACGGTCTAGGAGGGTATCGGCATTCTGGAGGTTTGCATACAAACTGCTGTTAATCGTTCCTCTGGGACCCAAATTTTTGATAGAGTTAATGTACCCGGAGAGAAACCTCACATATTCACTACACTGAGTCTAGCATTTCAGTAGCTTGGTTCTTTTTTAAAATGTTTATTAGCAAATATCAAGTTGTACATAATAATGGGTTTCATGACATTTTTTATGTCATATTTTGATCATAATTCACCACATCACCTCTCCTGTCCCCTTCCCATCCTCACTGATCTTCTTTGCAAAGAGCATCCCATCTATTTTGTGTGTGTGTGTGTGTGTGTGTGTGTGTGTGTGTGTGTGTGATTTTTGTTAGATCTGTTTACAGGGGAATGGGTGATGGTTTGGTTACTGGAGCAAGGCACCTTGTGTGTGGTTATATCACTGAGGAAAATGTCTCTCCCTCTCTGACCAACCACTAACTAGATAGTAATCCTCAGGGGTGGGATGCTATGAGCCCCTCCCCACTCCACGATAGGCTGTTAGATCTTGCACAGCTCACCACAGCTCTCAATAGCTTAGTTCTTGACACTTAAGATTATCTTACATGATGGCTGAATATCTTTTAAAGATTTATCTTTATTTATGTATATCTGTGGATGCCCGTATGAGTTTATGTGCACTGTGTATGCAGGATCTGCAGAGGCCAAAAGAGGGCATCAGATCCCCTGGAACTAGAGATACAGGTGGTTACGAACCACCATGTGGGGTGCAGGGAACTGAACCCTAGTCTTCTGCAAGAGCAGCAAGTGCTCTTAACCACTGAAGCCCCTCTCTATCCCTGGAAGAATAGTTTTCAAAGACATTTTCAACTCTTCCTTTTCCCAAGGTGAAGCACCATGACACAAGACCCGTGTCTATTAACCCGGACACCTAGTGCTAGTATCTCAGTCTATGCTCCTTCATGTTTGAATAGTTAACAGTTCAAACTTGTGTAATCAAAACTCTCTCTGAGAGATTACGATGTCTAGTCATTTCTTCATGTATTAGGTATTTGTGTTTGACATGGGCAAGGCACTATGCTGGAAGCTATAGGTTTCTCTTTCAATGCTGGCATTTCAGTAATGAGACTGCCCCATATAAAAGTATGTAAGGATTAAATGTCCAAAGGAGCATCTGCTGGTTGACCTCCTAGAGTCTAGGACCTAGGCTATAGCGATTTCAGGAGACAACAGAATTCTCTGGGCCTACTGTCAACTCCCTGTAGTGATAACAGACAGGCATAGAGACTTGGAAAGTAAAAATGGCAGCTGAGTGGTTTGAATGAGACTGGCCCCTATTGGGCCATATATGTGAATATTTGGTCCCCAGTTGGTGCAACTGTTTGGGAAGGAGTGTGGCCTTTGAGGAGGTGCGTCACTGGGGGTGGGCTTTGGGTTTCCAGTGCTCTCCCTCTGCCCCTTGTATGTGGCGCAAGATCAAGAGAGAGATGAAGGATGAGGAGGAGGAGGAGGAGGAAGAGGAGGAGGAGGAGGAGGAGGATCATGAGAGAAGTGTGAGGGGGTGAACAGGTGAAAGAATGAGTGAGTGAATAATATAGAAGTGTGTGTGTTTGTGTGTGTGTTTGTGTGTGTGTGTGTGTGTGTGTGTGTGTGTGTGTGTGTGTATGAGAGAGAGAGCTGTGTGAAGGAGCTGCTGCTACATAGAGGAGCTGTGCCTAGAAACTGTGTAAAGTACTGTATGCTGAGCTGGGCAGTGGTGGCCCATGCTTTTAATCCCAGCACTCAGGAGGCAGAGGCGGGGGGATCTCTGTGAGTTCGAGGCCCACCTGGGCTACAGAGTGAGTTCCAGGACAGGCTCCAAAGCTACACAGAGAAACCCTGTCTTGAAAAACCAAAACCAAAACCAAACAAAACAAAACAACAAAAAAGATATGCTAATCTAAACAAAAAAAATGCTGTATGGTGAGAGAGCTATGTAAATGAGATGTTCAGCTGTGGCTGTGTGGACATTTGTAACTGTGTGGAGACAAGGAAGATGAAGCTGTATAGAAAAGAGGTGCAGAAGAGAAATGGATGTAAAAGAAAGATGTGTAGCCACATGAAAAGATGTATATATGTAAAGATATGTAGCTGTGTGCAGCAGTGTGGAGATATGTAGCTGTGTGGAGACAGAAAGAGTCAAAGACCATTCTTAAGATGAAGTAAAAGAGAAAGTTAACATCAGAAAGCATGTGTGTTTCCTTCTTTAGAAACCTATTTCTAACTACCCTCAGATGGAAAAGGTCTAGCCCTCGCCACCTTCGTGGATTTTCTTGCATTACCCTGGAGGTAGCCTTGGAGCAGGCTCTCCAATAGGTCCCCCATACGAGCTCTTAGCTGTTCCCTTTGCTCTGCCATCATGGACTCTCACCCTCTGAAACCAGAAGCCAAATTAAATGCTTTCTTTCATATGTCGCCTTGGTCACGGTGTTTTATCACAGCAATAGAAAAGTAACTAAGACATAGGTTTAAAGGACAGAATTCGGGGCAGTAGGGTAGAGGGGATTCTGTCAGTCACGCTCCCCAGATCACTGGCAGCTCTGGAAGCTGAGCAGCCTATGTGACTGGACTCACTGGTCCCTTTACAAGGGACAGCAGCACTTTTCCTGCACACAGAGTTCCACTGTTCTCACTTACTCCCCCGATCCGATCTGACACTAGAGAGCAAGCCCTCGGCCACCGGGAGAGGGAAACAAAGAAACCCAGAGATATGCAGTATCTCCCCCTGGACTGTCTGGTTCATCCCAGGCTGCTTGTCAGAGGAGCCACACAAAGCAAAATGGCCCACTCTCTAGTGTCAGCCCACCCCGTCCGTCCCCTCTTGGAGAGCAAAGCAAAGGGAGAAGGGGAGAAATGGTGAAATACTTGGGAACAGAAGCTGGCAGCGGAAATGTAACCATCACCCTGGCACACTGAGGCAACCATTTAGAGCCCAGAGTTGTTTTGACTCATCTCAGGAACCAGACCAGTGTTTCTCCAAGGGGGAGAGACTCAGGCCCAGAAGAGCCTCTGCTGTGTGTGTGCACCATTGCACCTCTCCCGTGTGCAAGGCCCACGAGCAGCAGCAAGCAAAGGGCACAGTCAACTTCTCACGGAGCTCATACTTCCTGGAGCTCAGAAAACCATTGCAGAAATGGGGCAGACATGATGCTGGTACAAAACTCTGGTGTGATGTAATCAAGAGGTCCTGAAACCTGAAGCCAACCTGATTCCTGCAGAATCACTTCAGGTATAGACCACACATGGTGGGGGGAAATGGCCTTGTCTACTTTAACGAATAGACACAAATCAGGTTATATTCTTCTTCAAGTTCAATAAAACAAGGGAGCAGATGAATGTGGCTTTCTGAATTGGAGAGGACATGGAAGGGAGGGGGGGTTTCAGTAGAGGACATCTCAGAAATAAAGTTTCCCTGCTATTTGTAAAACCCAAAGTCTGGGGCTGAGGAGACGGCTCAGTTACTGAAGTGCTTGCTTGCATGAGGGCCTGCATTTGGACCCCAGCCTGGCACTGGGTCTGTAACCCCAGCACTGGAGCAGAGACAGAGGCTATCTGGAGCTCACTGGCCAGCCACCTACCTGAGTCAGGGAGTTCCAGTCTTACAAGACCCTGTGACCCTGTCCCAAAACATAAGGTGAAGGGTGATAAAGATACCTGACATTGACCTCCAGCCAGTACACACACACACACACACACACACACACACACACACACACACACACACCCCACATGCTCATCTCAGAGATAAGTCTCCAGGAAACAGCTAAGGGATGGTGCCCTGGCATGAGAGCACAGCCCCAGGGCAATGCCACCAAGGCGGCTGTCCTCTGAGTAAGACTGCACTATGATTCCTGCCTGGGATGTCTATGCCCATGCATAGAGCTGGGGAGGCCAGCATTCTTGGGAACAGTGGCCATGGTTGAAAAGAAGGCCTGGAACAGCCACATCATAGCCCTAACATACCCTGGAAGGTGTCAGGTCCAAGGTCAGCCTGGACTTCTGTCCCATCACTAGAGTGCTGCTTTGTTAGCAGCAGCTCCTCTCCCCACCCCACCCCCCGCCCCCCATCTACATGTTTTCAATCCAGCTCACCTACGGTGATGCCTCCCAAGTGTGGATTTTGGCTGCTAGTGAGCCTGGAGAAGAGAAACTCTGAGTCATCACCTCCCAGCAACTTGAGGCTCTCTCCATCCAGCTCAGGAGCTCTGCAGACAGGACCCCAACCCCTGGCCCCACCACTGTCACAGCAGAAGCCCCCTTTGCAAAGCACCCACCCTGGCAGGTGCCACCACATCCTCCCTTGTATGATCCATAAATGCCACAGGAATGCTGTGCCCAGCTCTCTGGTCCCTATAGGCAGGACAGAGCAGCTGCACTGAGAACTCCATGAATACTTCTCAGTCTTCTGCTGTCTGGGGAAAAACCCCAGAGGGAAGAGCATGGAGAACCAGTGTACACTCTCTCCTCCAGCTCTCCAGGGAGGTACCTGGCAAGAACGTCCTAGCCCAGGATCTGCCATTCAGTCCAACACCCTAAAGCCAGAAAGCACTTTTCCAAACTTGCTCTCTCTCCTCTGCATAGGATTACACTCAGACCCACCTGGCAAAGGATATCTTTAATGTAACCTCCACACAATTTATGGCCCTTCAGGTCAAAGTAGTTCATGATGTCCCAGTACCGGGCAGCGATGCGATAGTCCTTGCGCTGATCACAGCAGCCGAAGGAGTCATAGTCAGAGCAAAACTCCAGGTGGAGAGAAGGACGGAAGGGTGGTCCATAATCCAAGCACTGGGGGTGTCCCTGCAGCAGGCCCACCCAGCCCAAGAATGAGAGGCCCAGGTAGAAAATGCCAGGAGACAGCCATGGGGCCAGACGACCAGGAACAGCCTGTGGGCTAGTATGTTTTCCCAGCATTTGGGCCTTGGGGATTCTCTGCTGCTGCCTTCCTGGGTTGGCCTGCCCAGTCTGCCCAAGTTCCCTCCCCCGCTCCCAATTTCTCTTCCTTCTTTCTCTCCCTCACATCCTGCCCCAAGTTCACTGAGGTGGAGTCCTTTCTCTGGACTGGTGGCTCAACATACCTAGTGGTATGAGTGAGGTGTCCTTACCTGGCAGGTCTGTCTAAAAGAAAAGCTGGAGCAAGTCTCAATTAGTGCCAAGTGGTTGGGGCTCATGGGTGCTTAGCCAAAAGGTGTGATGGTGCCAGTGACCGACGTGCTGTGATTCCTCAAACTGCACAGAGTTCCCACCATATTGGGAGCGGGCCAGGAAACTCCCACCTTGTTTACAGTTTCTCTGCAGGCTGAGCAGCACATCACACGTCACAGAGTCCCAACGGCAGACTCTGTGCAAGGCAAGCGTCCAGGTTCCTACAGTGCAGAAGGGCACAGAGGACGAGAGAGGGATGTCTGGTGTGTGCTTAGACAGCTTGGAAGGAAATTTCATCCATCTTGCATCCCCAACAAGAAAAACACAAGCAGTCAAGGGAGGGTATCTCAGTCACTTCACTCTGCTGCAGCAAATAGCACAGACTGGAAGGTGGCTTGGTTGGTAGAGTGTTTGCCTAGCATGCATAAGGTCCTGGGTTTGATTCCCAGTACCTCATGAACCAGACTGTGCTTGTGCAACTGTCAAGTTAATACTTAGGAGGTAGAGACAGGAAGATCGAAGGTACAAGGTCATTCTTGGCTACAAATCAAGTTTGAGGCCAGCCTGCGCTATATGATGACCCTATCTCAAAAGTACACAAAAATACCATGGACTGATTGGCTTATAAGTAGTATAATTTTTTTCTGTTTAAGAGACTGGAGAACTCAAAATCAAGGAGCCAGCAAGTCCAGTGTCCAGTGAGGAATCTTTATATCCTCATAGTAAGAGACAGGACAAACCAACCCTCTGAAGCCCCCTTCCAGGCACCCCAATCACCTCCTAGCAGGTCAAGGGGGTACATGGAAATTGAACACAGGGTCTCACAAATGCTGAGCACACCCTACCACTGACCTGTACCCCTTAGCTGCTATAGTTTATAGTCTCTAAAATGCATACATTGAAAACTTGCCCCCCCCACCAGCTTGTGGAACCATTGAGATGTGCTGGAACCTCCAGAGACATGGCCTCACGGAAAGAAATCAGGTGCAGAGGGGGTGTCCTTGCAGTACCTGAGACCCCGCCTTGTCCTTTGCTGTTTTCCAGCTGCAGGAAGTGAGCAGCTTTACTCTACCACACTCCCCACGGGTGTGAGGGGCTGCATCACAGACCCAAGTGCAATGGCTGCAGGACCACAGCCTGAAACTCCCAAAATGGTAGGTTCAAACAAGCCTTTCCTCTGATTATCCTGGACACTTTCATGGTAATGGAAAAGCTGGCTAACTCTTTAGCCCAAAGCCTGGCTCTTCATACTAACACAGTGATGGGTTTCAACATATAAACTTTTCACGAGCAGATCACTGTGTCCCAGGCAACCACAAAGACCAGGAAGCACAGAACACCTGACTTCCTTATTTTTGCCAGATCTATGGCTGCTCTGATTTTATTACATCCATGGGGGGAGGAGGGGAGCCATGGTACATGTGGAACTTTCAGGAGTACATTCTCTCCTTCTATTATATGGGACCCAGGGATCGAACTCAAGTTGTTGGGCTTGGAAGCGGGCACCTTTACCTGCTAAGTCACCACACCAGCCCCACAGCTGCTTTAGAAACATTCTTTCACATGTACATTTAATCAGTATTTAAGACTGTTTTGCTTCATATATGTCTGTCACCCAATAGGCCTTTTTTTTTTTCCTTCTTCTTTTTAGACATGGGTCTTTCTATATGGCCCCAGCTGGCCTGGAACTCCCTATGTAGACCACACTGGCCTCAAATTTACAGTGATGCCTCCCGAGTGCCGGGATTAAAGGCAGGTGCCACTATACCTACCATTTAGTTCTTTACTGGCTGAATATGGAACCCCAAACTCACACGGTCCCAAACCTAGAGGGCATGAGTTCACACAGATATTTAGTACCTGACCTGAGCCTCCTTCCAGCATTTCTGTGATTCCACTGGAACTGTCTCAGAAATCTTTCCATGCCCTCCCAGCCCTGCTGTGCTTCTAAAGAGGGCAGCCCAAGTAGCTCTCCCACTGACCGACCACAGGAGAGCCATTACCAGGAGGACATTAAGACCATGAGCCTAGGGGTAGCTAAGTCTCTGGATTTTAAAAGCCCCACAATATTTAAGATACAAACAAAACCCATAAAACCAAGGGGAAGTCAGAAGTGGGTGGTCAGGGTGACTGTCAACACTACATCTTGCTTTCATCTGCCAGCTCGCTGGCAGAGCTGAGGCTGGAACCCAGGCTCTCATACACGCTAGGCAAACATACCATCCCTGAGCCAAATGCACGGCCTCTGTTTCTGAAGGCACAGGCTGGAGTGTGATTCACTGTGACTGTGCACTTTCCACGGGGCTGTCTACTCAAAGGTCAATGCTTGTCATTGCTACGGAAGCCTTGGATGGGAGCAGTAACCCTTGGCCCCACATTGGCAAGTGAACTCACAGCCACCACGGCCTCCTAAGCACCTGAGCCTGGGTGAGGGGTGTGCATCTCCCATCCTGGAGACAATTTCTTGGTCTTTTATTAGTATTTATGTCTTGGTCTTTTTCCTTTGGCCACAAAAAACACATGGAGACTTTCCTGTTTGAGGCAGATGTCCTTGCAAAGATTAGTAAGGCAAGATCAGCAGTCCACTGGGCACCCTGACACAAACTCCTGATTAATGTCACATTTCAGATACAATTACACAATGCAATGTCATTTTTCAACAGATCCTTAGCGTCAACTAAGTATTACTGTATGTAAGGTACTATGTAGGAAAAAGAACACGGATAAATAAGCCAGATGTTTCCAATGTGCTCTGAGACGTTGGGTGTGGTGGCAGATACCTGGGAAGCTGAGGCAGGAGGATCAGCAGTTTGGGGCTAACCTGGACTATATAAGGAGGATGGAGGAAGGAGTGTGATGGTTTGAAAGAAAATGGCGCCCAGAGGGAGTGGCACTATTAGGAGGTGTGGCCTTGAAGTAGGTGTGGCCTTGTTGGAGGAAGAGTGTCACTGTGGGGGTGGGCTTTGAGGTCTCCTTTACTCAAGCTACTCCAAGTGTTCAGTCTACTTCCTGTTGCCTGCATATCAACATGTAGCAGCTACCTCTCCAGCACCATGTCTGCCTGCATGCTGCCATATCTTGCCATGATGATAATGGACTAAACCTCTGAACTGTAAACTAGCCACAATTAAATGTTTTATAAGAGTTGCTGTGATCATGGTGTCTCTTTACAGCAACAGAAACCCTAACTAAGAGAGGGTGAGAGCATAAAATGTCCAATAATGGAAGGCAGATTATATTAACAGAGAGGGAGGTCAGCACTCACAGGAAAGGTGACATCAAGCATCTGAACATCTTAGGCTGAAGGGGGTCTGATATAGAGCACTGGCAGAAAAGAACAGAGTGTTAGGTAAACTTGGGAATTACATCACTGCTGAACCATTAGAAGCAGACGAAGCTGGAGAACTGTCTGGACCTATCTGATAGAAGCAGACTAAGGGGTGAAATCACGTCAGTGTTAGGGTCCACAGAACACCCCACAAAACAAAGACCACCACTCACATATGCAATCAACAAGAGCATTGTTTATTCTAGCATGCAGGGGTCTGTCAGCCAGACAACAAAATGGCTGTGACCCCAAATGGAGCTTGAGACTCCTTTTACAGGCAGCCAGGAGGGGATGTGGTCATCCTGAACATGACTGGTTGAGGCTCCTCTTCCTGCTTTAACAGGGTACAGAGACCGATACTGAAGCTACATTAAAACTCAGGCCTAATGGAGGTGAGGTCCAGAAGAAGCCTAGCCATGGTGCTGCTGTGGCCCCTCAGCACCCATCTTTGAAAAACACATTTGTAAATTACTGTGTTAGTTTGCCTGGACTGATGTACAAAGTACACAAACTGAAAGGTTCTCATGAGAAGACGTATTGTCTCTCAGCTCTGATGGCCCTGCAGTCATAGTGTTGGCAGGGCTGGTTCCTTCTGAGGGCTGTGAGAGCAGTTTGTGGTGGTTCTCAAGCCATCTTCTGCAGCTATGGCTTAGCAGTGCTGTGCTACTCCAAGTGCTGCTTCATGAGCAGATGCCGTTTTCCTGTGTGCATATCTGTTTATATGAGAACACAAGCCATCTGGATTAAGGCCCACTAACATGACCTTATTTTATTTATGTACAAACATCTCCAAATGAGGTCATCTCCTGAGCTACAGTCCTCCTGTAGCTTACAGTCTCTCTGCAGTCCATGTGTAGGCCATGCTCCTCTCTTGAAATCTGCAGATTAACAGACGAACCTGATGATGGAAAGCAGCTCCTGTGTGCATACCATGCACCAGTCTATAGAGCATCTTCTCACACCTCATCTCCCAAATCTTCAAAATAATTCTCAGAGGTGGTTAGGCATACATCCCATTACCAGCATGTAGACAAGCCTGCAGAGTCACAGAGGTTCAGTGAGATACATAAGAATCCCACCAGAGGGCAAATGGCAATAAAATCCAGTATTCTGATTACAGCTCAGCATGATTTACCAAACTCAGCAATCAGTTTTAATTGTTCTTCATATCAAAAAAACTTGTACCAACTGCAGCTAGCTACTGAAGGCACACTAACTGAACATGGCCACAGTGATGGGGGAGGTTACCTGTGAATTCAGGGTAGAGTCAGGATGGGAGCTGTGAATGAATCATTATTCTCCTAGTTCAAGGCCAACTTCCTATCTATGAAGATACTTTCCACATCTTCTGTGGGGACTCTCATTTAGCAGCCTATCATTTCTTTTTTAAAATGTTACTATCCAATAATATTACCCCTTTTAAGAAAATCCATACACCAGGCCCCATAGCACCCACTCAATGGCTACCATTCTCCCACTGCCCACTGTTACAGAACACAGGGACTGCACCATTAGAGGAGGAGTTTAGATGTGCTGGGATTTAAGACCCACCAGGTCTTTCTGACTCCATGGTACTTTGGGGTTGTTTTGGGGGGGAAGATTCATATACAATCATCTGATATGGAATAATCAGGATATATAAGACAAATGAGTAATAAAAATGCAAGTAACCTGATTATGAAAACGAGCAGAATCCTAAGTAGATGCTTTTCAAGGGAAGACACTGAAATGATTCCCAGGTGCACAGAATGATGCTCACAGTTGTAATCAGAGAAAAGGAAATTAAGACAAGAGGCGGTCTCACACCTGGTGAGTGATTATCAAAGAGGAAAAAGCAAGCATTGGATATGGAAAAAGGAACTTTGTGTACTACTGATGGCAATGTGAACTGGTTTTTATTATATTATATTATATTATCGTTGTTGTGGTGGTGGTGGTGGTGGTGGTGGTGGTGGTGGGAAGCAGAGGCAGACAGATCTAAGTTCAAGTCCAGCCAGAGCTGCCCAGTAAAACCTCTCTAAAACTAACAATAAAACCCAGGATTCTAACTATGGTGGTATGAATGAGAACAGCCCCCACAGGCTGTTATATTTGAATGGTTTTTTTCTCAGTTGGTGGACTGTTTAGGAAGGATTAGGAGGTGTGGCCTTTCTGGAGGAGTTATACCACTGGGGGTGAGCTTTGAGATTTCAAAACCCCACATCAGGCTCAGTTTCTCTCGGTTTCTAACTCTCTGGCACATGTTTATGGACCAGATGCACACTCTCAGCTACTGCTCCAGTGCCATGCCTGCCTGCCTGCCACCATGGTC
Organism: Peromyscus melanophrys; assembly: GCA_902168415.1. Taxonomy (NCBI): domain Eukaryota; kingdom Metazoa; phylum Chordata; class Mammalia; order Rodentia; family Cricetidae; genus Peromyscus; species Peromyscus melanophrys. The sequence continues at coordinate 34,444 of CABHPR010120632.1, read as the reverse complement.
CCTGTCATGATGGTTATGAACTAACCCTCTGAAACACCTAATTAAATGTTCTTTTATAAGCTGCTTGGTCACGATGTCTCTTCACAGCAATGGAACACTAAGTAAGACACTAACCCAACAGTTTCACAAGACCCTATTCTTGGCATAAGCTTGCTAAGGACACCCTCAGTCACTTTCATACATTTGTATTTACTTCGACTCACTTATTTACTAAACCAGACATTGTTAGGTGGTGGTAACATAAAAAAAGATGTTTATGCCTCACTAACATACTAATGAGAAAGGCAAGAATACAAAAGTAATTAAATGTGGTAATTTGGTAAGACGCAGTATGGGGGCTTCGAGGACACAAAGAGGGGAGTCTCCAAAAGCCTGAGAGAGAGAACAGACCTAGTTTGCTTGAGCCAATGGCCTCAGGGCTGTGAATCCTCTCTCTTCTGATCCTAGCTAACCAGCTCAGTGCTTCACATGGGGCTGGGAGGAGAGGTAGGGTCTGCGTGGTTGGGGCCTGACCCTGGAGAGGTACTTCATCTCTGAGGACCAACTTCCCCTTCTTGATCAGAAGGGATAACACAAAAGTGTGCTGGTATGAGGAAATGGGAGTTTCAAGGTGCCTAACAAAACCTGGCATTATTCATAGTACTGGCTTTAGGGTCAGCAGACCTAAAATAATTTCCACAGGCGTTAAATCACAGTGCTGTAACTGAACACGTGATAAGAAAATTCTAGGAAAGAAAAACTAGACATAGGCAGACCTTGTTTAAAAAACAAAAACAGAACAAGAGAGTAAAGCTTTGCATAGAAACCAAGAACCACAGCCACTCACCTCCCTTTCACAGTCCTAGAAAACACGGGGATGCTAAACTCTAACTTAAGATTCCAGGAACGGTGTCCTGCTAATCTTGGGCTGTACTCTGGGGTCTGCCTGGGCATTTACTCCCACAGTGTTGCTTACACAGAACTACCATGCAATCCAACCACCGCTCTCAGGAAAGCTGGTCCTTTTCATGTGCTAACTCCGACTTGGTTTACAAGTGGTGCTATGAAACACCCACTGTTTCATTGTCCATTGTGAAGCTGTTTGTTGATAAGATGCCCCTCCCCCACAACAAACTACTACCGAGATAATAACTATTGACAAAGCCTAACTTGCTCAATTTTACTGCACATGATTTAAGACGGGGAGGGCTATAGGCCAGTGGGGAAATGTGTGGTTTGTCACCTGAACACTAGTAAGCCTTCCTGGAATCCAAATACCAGCCACTTCAACAATAATTGCACAAGAGCCAACATCATTTTGAAGAAGCATTTATCAGCACAATATGCTACAGAGCCCAGCTAATGTTCCTGGAACACGTCATTGGCCTCAGGTCAAGCTGTCCCACTGGGCTTACATTGTACCTGTGGGACATTATTTTACTGGTAGAGATTCTATTGTTATGTTCTCATTCCCAAGAGAAAAGGAGAGGGAACATCTGAGTTCCAAAGCATATCCTAGATCACCGGGCCCCTGTAGGTTAAGCCACGGCCTCTATCACTCTGACCCAAATCAGTCCTCCAGAGTCAAAGGTCCCTCACTTGGTCCCACTCACTCTGCTTAAAACCAACAGAGAAAAGAGAAGCCCTTTCCGGAGCCTCTCTTCACCTCCTCAACAGATCTCTAATACTTTTCTTCCTGGTGGTAAACGGGACATGGATCAGTTAGGATCTCACAGCACATGCACTCACTACGCAGCACACAACAGTCAAAGGCAGGCCAGCTGCAAAGAGGAACTATTCCACAGCTATGTTCTCCCACTGAACAAACACCTTTTTCTGTTTAAAAAACAAAAACATTCTTTTCTCAGCTTTCCGGCTAAAATCAGGTGTAAGAATCATCCTTTAAAAAAGTACATGTCGGGGGTGGGAGGAGGGAGGAGATGGGATCTGTGGGAGGTATGTAGAGCGAGTAGAAAATTTCTTAATAAAGAAAAATAGAGAAAAAAGAAGAAGCTGGGCAGTAGTGGCGCACACCTTTAATCCCAGCACTCGGGAGGCAGAGGCAGGCGGATCTCTGTGAGTTCAAGGTCAGCCTGGTCTACAAAGCAAGTTCCAGGAAAGGCGCAAAGCTACACAGAGAAACCCTGTCTCGAGAAACCCTGTCTCAAAAAAAACAAAAAAATGAAATAAAATAAAATAATAAATAAATAAAAAGATTGAGAACAAGACAAAAAAAGTACATGTAATGTCACAAAAAAGAAAAATATAGGTATAGACATTTACAAACGGCAAAGGCAGTGAGATCATTTCCCTTACTGTAACTGAGCGTAAAATGAAATATAAAAAATATAAAAATGGGGAGTGGCTAGAGAGATGGCTCAGCTCTTCCAGAGGACCTAGGTTCAATGCCCAGCATCCATGTGGCAGCTCAAAACTGTCTTTAACTCCAGTTCCAGGGAATCCAATATACATGCAGGCAAGACAACAATGCACATAAAATGAAAATAAAGAAAAAATAAAGAAAAGACTGGGAAAATGGCTCACTAAGACATGAGTTGAGCACAGCACCCACATAAGGAGCGGTACATAGGGTGACAAGATGATTCAGTGGGTAGGGTCACTTGTCACCCTCACGACAACAGTTCAATCCCTGAGACCGACATGGTGGAAGGGGAGAACCAACTCCTGCAAGTTATTCTCCACCATACTCATGCCAAGTCATCTGCACATGTGCACACACCTAAACACACGCACACACACAAATGAATGAATTAATTAATTAAAAAATAAAAATCTGAGCATGGTAGCCCACAACTACAATCCCAGAGCTAAGAAGAGTCCCTGGGACACGCCAGCCAGCCAGCCTACGAGGTGAGCCCCAGGTCTCAGTGAGAGGCCTGTCTCAAAGCCAGGCTCCTGAAGAACGATGCTGCTGACTTCTATCCTACACACACACACACACTTAAATAATTTAAACAACCCTCTTAAAATATCAAACCAACACATTCAATAACCATTGAGCCATAAAACAACTTACAATCTAGGTGCAAACATCTGGATTTACAATACTATATTTTTTCACAGACTTCTTTATCCGCTTTATTTTCTTCTTCAAGGTTTCATGACCTTGTTTTAAAATATACCGAAAATATCTACAATCTAAAAAATAAAACAAAATAAAAGTTTTAATATTTATCAATAAGTATATTTCTACATACTATATATACTACATACTATACTATACTTACTACACACACTATATATATATACATACTATACTATACTTACTACACACTATATATATATACATACTATACTATACTTACTACACACTATATGTACTACATACTATACTATACTTACTACACACTATATATACATACTATACTATACTTACTACACACTATATATACTACATACTATACTATACTTACTACACACTATATATATACATACTATA
>CABHPR010120632.1:20303-30995 GCA_902168415.1 Peromyscus melanophrys | reverse complement strand
TACATACTATACTATACTTACTACACACTATATATATACATACTATACTATACTTACTACACACTATATATATACATACTATACTATACTTACTACACACTATATATACTACATACTATACTATACTTACTACACACTATATATATACATACTATACTATACTTACTACACACTATATACATACTATACTATACTTTTAAATTTTGCTTCAGTCCTAGGACACTAATGACTCATTTGTGTGTCACAATATAAAAAGTAACTATTTAAGAACCAAATTCTCCCACTAAACAAACACTTTTTCTGTTTAAGAAACAAAAACACTCCTTTCTCAGCTTTCTGGCTAAAATCAAATGTAAGAACCATCCTTTAAAATGTACACATAAAAGGCATCCTGTAAAGCTTCACCAATGAAAGCGAGTACTGCCTGCGAAGGCATAGCTCACCCATAAACACTTCAGCTCCTTTTCCACTGTTTCCATGTTACATACACCCACTTATTAAGGAGCCTGCCAAAAGCTAATTTACCCTAGCCCAGCTTCCTTCTCAATGCCAGCTTGTAAATCAGCTACAGTGGCATCTCTCACAGTAAGAAAGTTTTCTGTAGGAAGTGGGAAAGGGGAAATACATTATAGATTAGAAACGATCAAACACGGTTCCTTCTGGTCTTCTAGCAAGCAGTGGACGGACGGATATCACACTCTGACCAAGGTGCCTAGTGCTCCTGAGAGAGTCTACCTGCCCTTCAGTCTCACACAGCAAAGATGACACTTGTCAAGGGTTTCAGAGAAGAAAAATGTAAGCTTGCTATGATGAGACTTTTGTCCACCCATCCGTCCGTGAATGCATGCAGTTCTAGGGACTGAATAAGGTCTTGCACATGCTAGGCACATGTTCTATCACTGAGTTCCCTAACCCCAGCATCTTTTACTTTGTTTATGTATGCTTGTGTGCGTATACACACACCACATATTTTTGGGTGCCTACAGAGGCCAGAAGAGAGTGCTGGAGTTCAGGCAGTCGTCCACCACCCAATATGGGTGCTGAGAACTGAACTTGGATCCTTTGTGAGAACAGCAAGCATTGGTAACTACTGGGCCATCTCTTCAGTCCCTGCTAGAGGCCTCTTTTTTTACTTTTTATTTTAAGAAAGGATTGGTAACCCACTGAGTTACCAATCCAGGTTGGCCTTGAAGTTACTGTGTAACCCAGGCAGGCTTTAAACTTGCAATTCTCCTATCTCAACCTCCCAAGTAACTGGGATTACTGGCTTGTACTGCCAGGCCTACCTGTAATTATTTATATTAAACAAAACAATCACAAATCATACGAAAAATCAATTTTATTATATCCTCAGCTGACATTCATCTATCTTTCCTAAGCAAATGCTAGGTTATCTACCATAACTACAATACCCATCTACCACCCTTGAAGACACATGCTAGGGATGGGGGCTATAGGGCCTGTGGTGCTACTAAAATGATCTGTGGTGTTTCTTTTGAGACAGATCTAGCTGTGTTGTCCAGGCTTGCATATAATTCCTAGGTTCAAATGATCCTCCTACCACAGCCTCTAAGTATCTGGAAGTAAGGCACTAATTTGTATTCAGAAACATGCCATAGTACTTTACAGAAGAAGTTAAATACAGCGAGATTTCTGCTTTTATATATATAGAAAACTAGAAAGAATTTCACCCTATCCTAACACCAACAACTGCATAAACTTGGTGAGAGCTTAAGTAGGAAGGGAATTGGGTTGCTAACTGTGAGGAAAGGTCCCTCCAAAGAGAAAAGGGCCTGCCTTGCTTTTCACACAGCCTGGGATGAAGGACAGCTGTCACAGGCCATTCTAAGACAAAGCAGAAGCTGACCAAGATGCAATATGGGGATGTAATGATGATGGCCAGAGCAAGAAGCAAACTTAGCTCAGTGCCAGAACCAACCCCAACGGAAGAAAGGTGCCCATTCTCAAGAGGAGCCATGCCTCATACTTCTAGAATACTTGAGAACTCATAGAGCTCTCCAGGAGATGTTCACTTGGTATTTACAATCCTGTTAGCAAATAAGGAAAAGAGCCATGTTTACAATGTGCATTTCACACAGAAGGCCACCAAAGGTCACGACTTGACCTAAGTGACAAGTAAGAAGACTAGAAACTGTCCTGGGCCTTCAGCAGTGCCGAGCCGTCTGTACTGCACTCAGTGTTCAGAAGTGAAGCATAGTAGACATTATTAGAAACGGCATTTTCCAGCTCTGTTCTCATTAATCCCCCTTTTCTCATAAAATCAACCTTTTCCTACTCTTAGTAACGCTAAGAAACATACCAATTCTCATTCCACAAGAGATACACATGGGTGTGAGCCTCAGGATCTCACTGCACGTTATACAAACACAAACAAAGGCAAACTCTGGGAGCTGCTGAGCACAGGGCTCCCCAGAGATCACTGCAGCACTCCTTTCTTATTTCAGTGTGCTCCACCACTCACGCCAGTGGTGCAAAGCAGGTGAGCATTTTACTGGCCAAAATATCCCATAATAAAAGACCAGTTTCCTCTTTTTAGAAGATTCGCTATTGATAGGTGGTATTTCATTCTTTACAGGACAGGAGAGTGAATATAACATGAAGCTAATGAAGAACACTGAGGTCAATGAAGAGCATCCTTGTGCTTTCTGAGATGCCCACAAGCTCAGTAAATCTACACAGCAAGGCCCAACAGAGTCTGCACAGTGTATTTTAGGCCCTGAACTCAAGTCAGGGCATGGACGCCAACCTCACAGTTCACAGGATCCCTCATAAGCTCTTATCACAATCCTGCTCAGGGCTCACACTCTCATCCCAGTCCTTTCTTAAGCATCTAAAACCCCTAGGTATCATACTGGACAGGTTGAACATCTGGGCCCTCTTTCTAGCTCCTGCTACATCCAAATAAACAGAGAAGAAACCACAGACCTTTTCCTAAAAGGATCCCCGCTACAAACGCTTTCTCACAAGCCAAGCCACTGTCTGCCTTCCAGTCGCTCTTTGCCCAAAAGAAGCTGAAGTGAAAGGCCGGCCACCAGCTTCTCCTAGACTTCCACTCTTCTTCAACCCACGCGGGATGGCTTCTGGAAGGAAACACGTGAAAAGGACAAGTCGGTTAATGGAAAGCTGTCATGAGAAACTGAACGTGAGCAGTCTCTAAGACGACAGCGGGGAAGTTCCCGGACTAACTCCTGAGCATGGCCATGACAGGAGCATGGGGGCAAGCCCACGTTCACTCTGTTCTGTCTCAGCAGAGTGCTCAACAGCATGGGCACTGGTTCAAATCCTGGAACTCTCAGACCCTCCATCTCCAATCACATGCTCCCTTCTGAGCCTCAATTTCTTCCATGGTGGAAATGACTATTTTCTAGCATTTTTATTAGGAGCAAACTAGCCCAACAGTACAGCAGACCCCCATAAAGCTCCTTGCACAGTGTCTGCTGCACAGTGACTGTTAGCTATTATCATAATTACTTAAGAGGTACTGTACAACCTTAGATACAATTAAATGCTACCAAAATTACTATGCCAATTCAGATGCCATTATTACAAAAACATCCAAATACACGAGCCTGATGCTGAGCCAAGCAAACGAAGCGTCACCAACAGTGTACCATGTAAATTGAGTAATGTGTACTGAACACCTTGGCAGCCCTTGTGGTAGAACCGGAGATCCAACATGTGACCAGTACGCGTCTTGGCCTTCAGGCACTCTACGGCCTAGTAGGGTTTAAATGGAATTTTCGATCTGTAAGTGACTGACAGTGACTGTGCCAACAATCACACTGCCATAGTGTGAACGCACTCTTCAGACTCTTATGCTGAAGCACAGGGACCATTAGAATGAGGGGAGGCACCGGGCCTGGGACATGAGGTGCTCAGTCACAAACTGACTGGTGCCTTTAAGAGCCCCAGACAGCAGCTGCCTGGGTTCCCTCAAGGAAACAGGGCTTCACCAGACACAAATCTGCTGCTCTTCACCTCTGACTTCTCTGCTACCAGAACTTTTTCAGGAAAAAAAAAAAAAAGTCTTAAGATCTCTGTAAAAGCCACCAATTCCAGCATTCGTCTATCTTCAGGGCTGTCGAAACATGGTCCAAGAATAAAGTGGTGTGAGGGGAATTCTCAGTGCTTGTGAGAAAATTCCAAGAAAACAAGACAAGAGTGTTGTGACCTCAGTTTCTTCAAAAACACAGAACTGTTCTTGGACTGTGTCTGCCTGCCCCTCCAGGTACAGCGGATAAAAATGAGTTTATTTCAGCTGTTGCTACTCATGTGCCTCTATGGAAAAATGTTCTTCCACATGTATCTTGTCCCTGTGACTGGACACTTTACTCAGGTGACTCTTCTTAACCCTCAGAGTATAAACTGTCTGATGCTCTGAATAAAGTTGGCTACTGCATGAGACTTTAGTCTGCCTCATTTTTAGGCCCCATATCCCTGGTTCATGCCACAACTAGAGCAGTAAACACAGGGTAAAGTCAGTTCTACTCCCGAAGCAAGTATCCTCAAATACGGGATTTCCTCACCACCCAAACTAGAGACAGCATTCAAGTAAAGCTTAACTCTGGGAGGCCTCTCTTCTCACATACGGAGTACACGCGAGCAGGGCCATGCCTTTTCTCACACCCAGAATGTGGTGCTGACAATATGCATGGGCAGGTGCAGCATCACTTTAAGATGCATGTAAAATTAATTATAAAATAAAAATATTAATTTATTTAATTATTATTTATTTATTTATAATTTTTATTTATAATTTATAATTATTAATAATTTATTTAATTAAATAAAATATTAATTAATTTAAAGAATTAAAAATTATAAGCACAAGGTTTCACAAAATCAAAAAAAAGATGCACGTTAAGATGCAGTGCTGACTTTGCTAACATGAAACATATGCATAGGATTTATGTGTATCAGGCTTATGATTTTGTATTTTCTAGCTTCTGACACTCAGAAAAAAAGAGCTAAACATCTTATACAGGAAATGCAAAAATATGAAGTTAAAACTTTAAAAGCAACAGCTAAAATGTGGTGACTAATACTTATGATAAACCAGTGATAAATGCTGTTTCTCACTTACTCCATTAGTGTCTGCTTCAGATACTTTGCCAAGTATTTCCAGGCAGTTAGGTTCTTAGTGCATCCAGCAAAATCCAGGACTTCAAAGAGCACAGCCAAGCCCAGCTTCCGGTGTTCTTCTGTCTCTGCAATGGCACAGAAGCCCAAGCTTACAGAAGGCACTGAGAGACGCACAGAGCTGAGACGACACACCAAGAGAACGAAGCGTATGAACCACAAGCCTTCCGGTTGGTTAACTCTTTAAAACGACTCACTATGCGTACTGTCCTGGGATGAGCTGAAGGTTAATGACTAAGATGGCGAGCCTCTTCTGGAGTCATACCCCTCTATTTAAATACCACCTAATCTATTTGGCATTTTTGGTATATATGGGTTGAGACCTACAGACTTTGAGCAACTGACCTAAACAAGCTGACTTCCTTCTAAGACATACATTCTGTACTATACTGCACTGCAGCCCTCAAGGGGTTAACAAGAGGCAAATCTCAAGTGACGGGCATTCTGTCCTCCTGCTTCCGAAGTCTCTCCACTGGGACCGGACGGCACGCATTTTAAGCTTTGTGAGCTGTGGATGCGGAATCTCCGTTGCAGCTGCAGGTTATACAATCATAAAGCCAAAGCAGCCACCAGCATTCCAGGACGGGTGAGTGCAAGTGAATTTAGCTTGTGAAAACAGGAGATGAGTAGACGTGGCCCCTGGATCATGGATGGCTGGTCCTCCCTCTAGTCTACATGCACAAATGAGTATAAAACACAGTTTTACCTGATTTTCTAAGCAACATGTGGAATTCTAACATTAGTGGATGAGATGGCACAATCTCATGTAAAATCTGAAAGAGAAAACAGTATTGTAATTTATACACTATACAGACATTTCTCAAATTTTAGCTTATCTTCATGTAAAATTCTAACTGGCTAAAATGCTCTCAGCAAATGAATTAAGGACTTAAAAAGTACTTTGCTTTTATCCAGTTTCAATCTGAACATAAGGTATTCTCTGAAAAGTTATTTAGAAAACAAAAGTCCAGGAGATGGTTCAGTGGGAAAGTGCTCACTGTGCGAGCTTGGGGACCGAGCTCAGATCCTCAGCACCACACAAAAAGCGGGTGTAGTAGCATGCACCTGTAATCCCAGCACTGGGGAGGAACAGGGGGATCTTGGGAGTTCACTGCCCTGGCAACCTGGCCTGGTGGTGAACAGAAACCCTGTACCACAAAAGGTGGAGGGGCACATGGCAGCTCACAACCATCTGAACCCCAGTCGCAGGAGGATCCAACACTCTTCTGACCTCCAGAGGCACTGCATGCATGTGATGTACAGACATGCAAAACACAAAAAATAAAAATGAAGGGAAAAAATTAAAATAATACGGTGGAGAACACAGGAAGACACCTAACAGACTCCTAGCCTCCACATGTACATGTGTAGGACACTGAAGTATACCCACACAGTAAGCACGAGGACCCCACACTCATCCCTACAACTCGGGCACATCTGGAGTCTCAGCACTGGAGAAGCAGAGTCAGGTGGGTCCCTGGCTCGCTGACCAGCCAGCCTAGAGGACTTGGTGAGTTCCAGGGAGAAAACCTTCTTCATGAAACAAGATAGGCCAGGTGTGGTGATGCACGCCTTTAATTCCAGCACTTGGGAGGTAGAGGGCGGTGAATCTCTGTGAGTTTAAGGCCAGCTGGTCTACACAAGAGAGTTCCAGGCCAGCCAGGGCTACACAAGGCACTCTCTCAGAAAAAAGAAAAAAAAAAAAAAGAAAAAGAAAAAGAAAAAATTTAAGGAAACAAACAAACAAGGTAGATAGTTCTTGAAAAAGGACACCTGAGGTTGATTTCTGGAGTGTTCGAATTCTCTCGCATTCTCGCCCTCTCTCTCATATTCATCTATATTCTCCCCCTCTTACCCTCTCAAAATTCCTGCTAACAAAATGGTAAGGTTTACTGGAAGAAACAGATGGAGTAAACAGGCTCTTATTTGTATTTTACACAAATCTATACTGCTTGCCAACTTAAAAACTTCAAAGATGTTGCTTTTAGAAAGACTGAAAGAAGACATTACAAAGCCAGGTATGGTGGCCTGCTTGTAATCCCAGCACTCTGGAGGCAGAGGCAGGAGATCAGGACCTCAAGCCCAGACCAGGCTGCAGAACAAGTTTGAAGCCAGTCTCTAACTACATGACACCAAGTCTCAAGAACAAAATCAAAGAACTCACATAGAAAATACCATGCTGCTCAGAAATATCACAGAAGATTTACATAAGACAAAAACCCAAGAGCAGAGAGCAATTTTAGAGAAGATACTCAAACAAAACACACTAAAAAGCATGTGAGTATTTTAAACAGTTCTTCTGTAAAATAAGGAGAAATTTAAAGATTTTATTTTTTAAGAATACAAAGAACTATTTTATGACTGGAACAAACAGGATTTGAAGTAAGATGATCTCACATTTGAAAACACATTAAAAAGGAGTTTGAGTCAACAAGATGACTCCGTGGATGAAGGTGCTTGCTGCACTGTGCCTGGCAGTCTGAGTTTGAACCCTGGGGACTGGAAGGCAGAGAGAGACCGACTCCTACAAGTTGATGTCTGACCTCCGCAAGTGCACGGTGACACACATACACACACTTGGACACAGACAAATAAATTCATCTAAAAAGTGAATTCATGCCTGCCCTTTCCTGAAGAGAAAGAAGGAGTGCATCCGAAGAAGAGGGATGTGGGTGGGGAGGGGCTGGGAGGAGAAGGGAGGGGAACTGTGTTTGGGATGTAATGTATGAGAAGGAAAAAAAAAGTGAATTCATTCTGTTTCCTGGGATACTTTGACTTTATTTCCAACAAAACAAAAAGCAAATTTTGTCCGTTTCTCTTGGTGGTTTTGTAAAAGGTCAATGAAGCAAAGTCAGAATAAATACTGACATCAATAACAGACGTTATTAAAACTTGGTTGCTACGGTCACATTTTTTTCATTATTTATCTATGAATATCTCAATTCACTTAAAATATTTCATTGAAATACATGTACTGTTATGGCAAACAAGTGCAGTGTGACAGTCAACACGTTCTCGTGAAGTTAAGCACACTCACGTAACTACCACCCAGATCAAATTAACAGAATCAGCAGATGAGTTTCAGGAGCTCCCAGCCACTGGCTCTTCAAGTGCCGCCTGTCTGCGGCTGCTTTTTGTGCTATTCCTCGCTCTTCCTGACTCCACCCACACCTGCACCGCTCTTCCCACCAAGCCCCGACAGACCTTTCTGCACTTTCACCCCTCACTTGCCCTTTTCCCTGCACCTATGGCACTGATCCTCATTTTGCTACGACAGACCTTAGACTATCGACCGTATTCTTAGCTCCCAATACTTGGTTTCTCAGAAGGAAAAACAGCATTTCTCTCTAATTATTTTATCTTAAACACAAGTGTTCAAGCCTGTCCCTCTGCATCCCAGCATTTGGGAGGCTGAAGAAGGGCTGGAGCTCAGTAGTTAAAGACGTGGTTACCATGCTGGGGAGCCTAGGTTCAGGACAGGAGGGAGAGAATGCCTACACTCAACACACACACCCTACCTAACTGTTCCTAAAAGGCAAAAGACCTAAATAGCCATCACTCACAGATGGTAATAAATGGCCAATAAGCACATGAAAAGATGATCTGCCATGACTCGTCATTAGGGAAACACAAATCTACACTACAATGAGACCACATGAAAAGATGATCTACCATGACTCGTCATCAGGGAAACACAAATCTACACTACAATGAGACATCATTTCACACCCACTAGAACAGCCTATGATCTGAGAGCAAGGGGTGGGATAAAGAGTGGGCAAGGACGTGGAAGGCCTGCACTCTCCTATGTTCCCGGCAGGACACAAAGAGGACACAGCTGCTCTGGGAAGCAGTTTGATGACTCCTCCAAATGTTCCGCAAACAATCAGCACATCATCCAGCAATGTCCCCTAGGTGTACACCTAAATGACTAAAGGCAAGCACTCAAACACTCCCACAGCAATCTCCTCCACAGCACGACTGACCAGTCAGACAGGACACAACCTGGGCATCTGTCAGCAGGTGACTGGGCAAGCCAAAGGTGTTCTGTAGGCACAAACACTCAGCCTCTAAAGAACGGCAGCTCCAACACACTGCAACCCAAGGGACCATGGAATTAGAACCACACAAAAGACAAATGCTGTGTGACTCTGCCCTAGAGGATGTATCTGGAACAGGCAGATTCATTAAGACCGGAGAAGACAGATGTCCAGGGTTTCAAAGAGGCAGTAGCAGCAACTTACTGTCTAATGTGTACAGAAACTTCATGAACATCAAACATAAAAACATCAAAAACTGTGGTGATGACAGCAAGAAATCATTGTTTTAATGTTAACCATTACTTAAGGTGAAAAGTTTTGATATGTATATTTATCATGATAAAAAAATTTACAAATACTATATAATAACCCCAAACATGAACTATTTTGTAATAAATTTATCAAAATAATATACCAGAAAGTAAAATATTTCAGAAAAAAAAAATGAAGACCTAGAGACATGCCATGTTCCATTTGGGAACCTCAATCTCATTAAGATGTCAATTCTTGGGGCTGGAAAAATGGCTCCGTTAAGAGCTTGCTGCTCTTTCAGATGACCAGAGTTCAGTTCCTAGCTGCCATGTTAGGTGACTCACCAGTGCCTGTAACTCCAAGCCCCGAGGCTCCAGTACCCTCTTCCAGTCACCTCGGGCATCTGCACTCCTGTGCACAGCCCCCCACACACATACGTAGTTAAAAAAGTGTGAAAGGGAAAGGCAGGGCTGCGTTTTAGAAACCGGACCGTGAAGCTTTGCGCTTCCTCTTTCCACCCAGCGCCGAGTGACGGGCATCTCTTGAGACAACTGGCACCATTCACGCAAGACGGGGGTAAGACAAAGCCCTACCACAAGGAGGCAGAAGGATGAGCTGGGACAGCCTGCTGCCAGCACTAAGATTGGCCCTCATCGTATACACACAGTAAGAAGTACCGTGCCCTAAGATTGGATGCAGGGAACTTTTCCTCGGGTTCTGAGTATTGTACTCGCAAAACAAGGATCATTGATGTTGTCTACAATGCATCCAGTAACGAGCTGGTCCGCACCAAGACCCTGGTGAAGAACTGCACTGTGCTTATCGACAGCACACCGTACCGACCGTGGTATGCGCCTCACTATGCACTGCCCCTGGGCCGCAAGAGAGGGACCAAGCTGACTCCTGAGGAGAAAGAAATATTAAACAAAAAAACGATCAAAGAAAATCCAAAAGGAATATGATGAAAGGAAAAAGAACACTAATATCAGCAGTCCTCTGGAGGTGCAGTTCCAGCAGGGCAAGCTTCCTGCCTGTATTGCCTCAAGACCAGGCCAGTGTGGCCGAGCAGACGGCTACGTGCTAGAAGGCAAGGAGCTGGAGTTCTATCTGAGGAAGATCAAGGCCCGGAAAGGCAAGTAAATCATCATTCATAGCTCATGTAATAAAGGTGCTTATGGTTCTATAAATATATATGTGTGTGTGTGTGTGTGTGTGTGTGTGTGTGTGTGTGTGTGTGTGT
>CABHPR010120632.1:7734-20293 GCA_902168415.1 Peromyscus melanophrys | reverse complement strand
TGTGTGTGTGTGTGTGTGTGTGTGTGTGTGTGTGTGTGTGTGTGTGTAAGGTGCCAGTTCTTTCAAAATTGATCTACAGATTCAAAATCCCTCCAAGACTTTTGTTTCTATAGCAACATACTGATTTTTAAATGTATATAAAAAGTCAAAGGACCCAGAAAATGCAGAAAAAAATTTAAAATGGACAGATTAATATAATTTTCATGAGATTCCAAGACTTCCTCAGTTACAGTGACCATGCTATTGGTATAATGTCAGAACAGAAATATATATCATCAGGGCCAAGCGATCATAAAGCTCCAATGGAGAAGACAAGCCTTTTCAAAAAGTAGTGCTAGACCAGCCAAGTAGAGAAAAAATAACCCTGAATCTTACACCTCACAGTACACAAAAAATAACCCATCACAGACCTTTAGCATAAAACCATTCAGCATATCTAGAAAAATGAAACATAAAAGCGAATCATTAGTTTGGAAGGCCAAAAATTTCTCAGATAAAAGGCACTAAGCCATAAAAGGAAAGTGAAATTTGGACATCATTGAGATGTCTGCTCTTTGAAAGATACCGCTAAGAAACAGAATATAAAGTATAATGTATATATAACACAGAAAGGCATGGAGAGAAACATACTGTGGTGATTTGAAAGGAAATGGCCCCCAAAGGGAGTGGCACTATTAGGAGGTGTGGCCTTGTTGGAGGAAGTGTGTCACTGTGGGGGCGGGCTTTGAGGTCTCTTTTCCTCAAGCTTCCCTCAGTGTGACTTTCGGTTGACTTCTTATTGTCTGCAAGATGTAGGAATCTCAGCTATTCCTCCAGCACCACATCTGCCTGCATGCTGCCATGCTCCCCACTATGATGCTAATGGACTGAACCTCTGAAATGGTAAGCAAGCCACTCCAATTAAATGTTTTCTTTATAAGAGTTGCCATGGTGATAGTATCCCAAACTAAGACATACCACACTCACAGTGGTACAATGGATGCTTAGAATACTGAAGGAACTCATTCAATCCCCAGCACCAAGAAGACTAAAAACAAAACACAGGCAAGCAAAGAGCCACAGGCAAAAAAGGCCTACACATCTAACAAATCCATACCTAACAAAGGAATTACATCTAAATTACATAAAATCTCCCCAGTTGGTAATAAAAACACCCCCAAAGAAATACACAAAATATCTAAACAAACTGTTGACAAATAAATACAAGGAAATAGTCAGCAGCTCCCAAAAGATGCTCAGTATCAGTCAGGGAACAGCGAATCAAAGTCACATGAGACCCCAATACAGCAGTACAGTGAACATGATCCAGTCTTCAGGACAGAGGCAGGGGAGCTACAGAGATGGAATTTTATCCACAGACGGTAGTGGTGTCAACAGCATAGCTCCTTAGATGGTTAGTACAGACTCTCCTTACTTAGCGATCCCATTTTTAGGTGGCTAGCTACCCAAGAAAACGAACAAAGACTTACATATGTCTCGGCAGCATGATTCTTAACAGTGAAAGAATGAAAATAGGGCCTGGTACTGTAGCTCAGCTAGAGAGAGCTTGCCCTGAGTTCACTCCCCAGCACCACCAAGCGTGTGTGCGAGCTGCGTGAGTACGTGCATGCGTGCGTGCGTGCGTGCATGCGTGTGTCTCCTCGTCCATCAAGAAATTTAAGTCATGACTAAAGCCCATCCTCAATAACAGACCTACTCCGCAAGCATAAGGCTCTGAGTTCAGATCCCTAGAACTCACCTGTCAAGGCAGTGCATGCCTATAAACTTAGTGGAGGGCGGCTCCCTGGAGCTCACTGACCAACCAGTGTAGCCAACGAGGAGTGCTGGGTTCATTGAGGACCTGCTCAAAGGGGGCTTACTTCTATGCCTGTTGGCTAATATCAACTGTGAAAAATGAAGTGGAGAGCAACAGGAAGACACACCACCAGCTCTGACCTCTACATGCATGCATACATATGTGCACATGCATACATTAGTCACACCACAGCATGGAGAAAACTAAAAATATGCTAAGCAAGAGAAGCCAGACCCCCCCAAAAAAGCAAAAACTATAAGGTTGCATTTATATAAAATTTCAGAAGAGGTTTAAAATAAATCAACCAATGGCCGCCTGGTACAGGGGCATTGGGTGGGCTGGTATTTAGGGGGTTAGACGAGGACTCCTGAGTCCTGCAAAAGTACTCTTGAGCTTCATTATCATGGCGGTTCTGTGGATGCATACACTCAGTAAAGTGCAACCAAGTATGAAAACGATTGCCTGTAAAGTATGTCAACTAAATCTCAGTACAGTTGATTTTTCAGAAATATCACTGTAGCGTTTTCCAAGCAGAGTGAGAGACCTTCTCCTCAGGAGCTGGAGTTCCCTCCTAAAGCCCACAGAGGGAGCAGCGTTCTCTGCTGACCACAGTACACCACTCGTACATTGCTGTTTACTAGTTGTTTTGTCTTATGGTGCTGGGCATCAAACCCAGGGCCTTGCATATGCTAGTCCAACGCTCTACCACTGAGCTACACCCCAGCCTGCTGCCATTTTCTATAGGTGCCGCGATGTAAGGAATGCCTTTCTTCTCAAACACTGGGGAAGTTTCTATACCTTAAGAACACTTATCAGTTTTGCTCTTGGAGCCTTCTCTCTCTTGAGAAATTCGTATAAGTAGATGTGGGCGTTGGGGTTTGAGGGGAACTTTTCATCATACGCATAATTGGTGAGTATCTCTCGGGCTCCGTCTTGATCACCATAGAATTCTAGCATCTGTATGAAACAAAGCATATCTTAGGTTAATTCTGTACAATAACTCCACAAACAGATACAAGCTTACTGCTAAGAACAGCAAAAGTGACAAATACTGTAGAGCAGACAACAGCAACACTAATTCTGCTTTTCTAACCTTCCTACAACTTCTACAAAACAGGATCCAAGGTCTACATGTGGTCTCATTTTTTCCTTGAATTTGTTACTGGAAAATGTAGACCCCCAATGTAAGAACAAGATATCCACGTCCCCAAAGTAGAGAACACTAATGACCAAGAGTGTGACTCAACTACCTCAGCGCCCTCATAACTTCAGCCCTAAGGAGTACACGATAATTACATCTCCTACTTTTCGATTCACAAATGAACTAGATTATCTTCTGATAGCAAAATGGTCACTTTAGCACCAAGCAGCGCCCAAGCCCTCGGTTCTTCTACAAGGACTCTGAGATACTGGGGTAACTTTATAAACTTTCTAAAAGTCATTGTTCTCCTCACCCCTTATGTTGTGATTTCGTCCAGATTTTTCCCACTTCCCTTCTACATGGCACCAAATCTTTAGCAATGATTCTGTTTTTACATTATGTTCAACAATAAAAACGCAGACTTGTCAGTCACTATTATATCACTATGCACAGAGGTATCTGGCCATGACAGGTGTATTTATTTTTCTCCTCAATGCCACCAAAAACTTCACAGAAACAACTAAAAGGAAGGATTTAGCCAGGTGGTAGTGGCACACGCCTTTAACCCCAGCACTCAAAGGCAGCGGAGGGCGGATCTCTGAGTTTGACACCAGCCTGGTCTATAGAGCGAGTTCTAGGACAGCCAGGGCCATGCAGAGAAACTCTGTTGGGTTAGTTCAGAGGGTCAGAATCCATCAAGAAAGAGAAGACATGGTGAAGGCTTAGTCTGTGAAAGCATGTGGCAACTACTCATCACATGATACTGGCCAGGAGAGGACGGAAGCAGGCCCCTCCGTGAGTCCCACTTCCTCCAGACAGACCCCTCCGTGAGTCCACTTCCTCCAGACAGGCCCTCCGTGAGTCCACTTCCTCAGCCAGGCCCTCCGTGAGTCCACTTCCTCAGCCAGGCCCTCCGTGAGTCCACTTCCTCAGCCAGGCCCCTCCGTGAGTCCACTTCCCCAGCCAGGCCCTCCGTGAGTCCACTCCCCCAGCCAGGCCCTCCACACAAAGGTCCCACAGTCTCACAAAGTTAGTGACCACCAGCATTCAAGCAACTTACTCTTTATAGGACAGTTCACATTCAACCATTAAAAAGTTAGCCAGGGGTAAAACCAAACAAGACTAACTTACATAGCATATTAGTAAGCAGAAATTATTTAGACCAAAAAGGAGAAAACTTTAAGCATTTCCTCTATTAGCTTCCTTCTGACTATACAACAAAAATCAAACTAACACAATCTTGTATTTTGTTCTTGAGAGAGTTCTACTACAAATGTAGCCCAGGCTAACCTAGGGCTCAAGCCTGCAGCAATCCTGTCTCAGCTTCTCAGCACTGGGACTACAAGCGCATCGCCACCCTGGCCTTTGAAAAGTGACTTACCTCCACATAACTCTTCACAAAAGGATCCCAAACCCCAGGAGTTTTAAGCAGTGCGCCAATATTTGCAGACGTCTTGCAGCTCTGGCTGAGCATGTTTTGGGTTTTTGCGGTATAAGCATAATCATCCTCATCTGCTCAAACGTAAGAGAGTCATACATTCATTTAGAGAAGCCATAAGCAAAACCAAAAAAAAAAAAAAAGTTATTAGAGAAGCCATAAGCAAAGCTCAAGCCCAGGTGGATGCTGGTAAACGCTAACAAGTGTAAAGAGAACTAACCAGTACCTCTTACGGAATGCCCAACCCTCCCACAGGGTACTGGCAACCCTGAGTCTAACCACCTCGAAAAAGCAATTGTACACCACACCCAAGGTTAGCTAAGCAGCTGACTATCAACTAATGTAAGCATGAAGATCCCACCCTCTTAACCAAACCAATGCTCTGTGATCAACAGAGGCAGCAAAGACTGACAAAGCTCAGTAACGCTTTATGTTATAAAAACAGGCACCAGTCTAAGAATAGAAGGACTCACTCCATCTGAGTTTTTTTTTATTTAATTAAAAAATAGCTAACAAGCTCAATGAAATCTGAGAAAAAAACAAGGCATCCTCTGTCACGACTTCTGCTCACTACACTAGGTTTTCATCAGGGTAACGAAGCGAAGAAACAATGACTCTAGACTGAAAGGAAGAAAAATTATCTCCATTCAGATGACATGATCCCTGGTACACAGAAAGCCTTAAAAAATCCATTAAAAACTCCTAAGAGCTGGTGGGTGGAGATGGTTCAGTGGTTACACACACTAATTGCTCTTACAGGACCAGGGTTTGATTCCTAGCACCCATATGTTGCTCACAACCATCTATAAATCTAGGCCCAGAGGATCTGATGCCCTCCTCTGGCCTCTGCAAGCACCAGGAATGTATGTGGTGCAGATATACATGCAGACAGTATACATAGACTTTAATTTTTAAAAGCTTTATAAGCATTAACAATTCATTAAGATCACAGGATATAAAACTAATACACACAAATAGATTATGTGATGGAGCACAGTGGTGCACACCTTAAATCCCAGCACCTGGGAGGCAGAGGCTGAAGGATCTCTGTGAGTTCCAAAACCAGCCTGGTCTACATGGGGAGTCTCAAAAAACACAGTGGACAGCAGCTCCTGAGGACGACAATCAAGGTTGACTGACCTCTGGTCCCCACATTCCCATATCCCCAGTGTTCATGCACACCTGAACACAAGTACACACTCATATGCACACATAAACACACTCAACAAAGGTAATACTTAGGAAGAAATTTATAAAGATATGAAAAATTATACTCTGAAAAGTAATATTGTTTAATAAATTTGAATGTAAAGTCGCCTCATGTTTACAAAGTAGAAAACTACTGCTAAGGTTCATCCAAAATCCTATAATCCCTATCAAAATCGCAACGGCTGCTGCATAAGCTGGCAAGCTGAAATGAATGGCTTCACAGTTCATGACAACACAAGGGGCTGAGCAAAGCCTAAACAATCTGTAAAAGAGCAAGGGTGGAAGATGCACACTATCATTTCCAAACTTACTACAATGTACAGTAATCAAAACTGTATGTACAGACATAAGGATTAACATACATGGACCACTCACCAGAGTACTCAGAGCCCCAAAATAAACCTTTGTGATTATGAGCAACTGATTTTCAGTACAGCTGACAAGACAAATTTAAAAATGGAACCCCACCCCCCCCACCCCCCGCAAAACAGGGTTTCTCTGCGAAACAGCTCTGGCTGTCCTGGAACTTGCTCTGTAGACCATGCTGGCCTCGAACTCACAGAGACCCTCCTGCCTCTGCCTCTCAAGTCCTGGGATTAAAGGTGTGCACCATCATCATCTCCTGACTGAAAGGAAGAGTTTTCAAAAAGTACAATCAAACAACTGGACAGCCACATGCAAAAGAACAGGGTGAATTGTTACCCATCTTATGTACAAAAAGGTAACTCAAAATGGATTAAACATCTAAATATAAGGACTAAAACAGTAATAGACTCTTATAGTAGACATCCTTGTAGATCTGAAGTCTACAACCAATTCTGCCGGTGCCCATGTCAAAGGAGCAGCACGTGGCAACTGAGCTTCAGGAGTTTGGTTCACCAGAATGCAAGGCACTGATGGGTGAATCCCAGATAGGCAAGGCCCCCAGGGCTTCAGCTACAGACCATCTCTTGCTACTGTGATGCCTTTTAAATGTTTGTTTAAATGTTCTCTGGTATCTGGCATGATGTGAATAGGTGTGGGGAGATCCCCACTGCCTCTAATGTAGTGTGATTATCTCATAGAAATATCCCATTCTATTGGGCATTTTCACCTGTGGATTATTATGAAGATAATTTCCTCTTAAGATGAACTGTTTAATTGAAGTAATGATTTTATACAATAATAGTGTTAGTTTAAATAGAATTTTGATGATTAAGGATCTCTAACACATATAGTAAGAGATATAGCGGTTAGGTTAGTGGGAAAGTTAATATAGGTAAAAGTAAGATATAGTGTTGCCCCCGCCCCTGAAAAGTAGGGGCTGCAGAAGATAGAACACAGGAACAAGGAAGTGTCCCGCAGCTAGGACTTAGGAGTTTTCCTTGAGGAGTCGTATAGGCTGTGGTTTAGTTAAAGATTAAGGAAAATGATCTAATTCCAGGTGTTAAGCTAGCCAAAGTTCTTTTAATCTTTATGCTGGGAAATGCATTCATGGTTTCAATGTACATCATAGCCTTAAAAAAGCTTTAAATAATGACTTCATGTAACTAAAAAACAGAGAATTGGACAGAACTCTAAAATATGAAAAGTAATTAGTAACCTGTTTTCTGGCAATTATAATTTATAAAAACTACTGTCTACGTGAACAGTTATGGCTGGAAGGCCCTGATCTGTGAGAAGTCTAAGAGAGATAGTTGACTGACCTCATGCTGTTATTAAGCACAGCTCTGCTTACTGCCCTCGTGGTCACCACCTCATGGTCACCAAATCCCTCCTAATCTATGAGTTGCATGAAAACTCTCGGGGGTCTCTGAACCCTCACTGGGCAGTCACTGGTACAATAACAGTGACTGACTTTTTCCAAGAATTGCTGCTGAAGCAGATTAATGATTCAACCCCCACCTTAGAAAGAATTTAGACATGGAAAATCATTAGTAAAGATAGGTTAAGATGTTTTTGTTAATGACTTTGAGGTAGAAAATCTTGGGGAACAATTGAAAGCTTAGAAAGATACACTTAATAGTTGAGCGAGGGACGCATTGAAGTCATGAACAAAAGCAATGGCAGCCTGGCTACTGCTGGCTGATGTGCCTTTCTTGCTAGGATGTGTGAGTGACTCTATCTTGTGTCAAGTTGACATAAACTAGCCAGCTCAGAAGTGATTACTAGTTGGGCACAGAGGAAGCATTAAGAAGACACATGGGCACAACTAACAAGTTAAGGTGAGAGCAATGACCAGTTCCCTAATCTGTGTGGTGGTTACAGGGATGGGAATTGTACATGTGTTCATTCTATACTCTATGTGTCAAATTTCATAAAAAGTTTGAAGCAGAGTTAGTCTTTCAAAAGTAACAGCTAACAGAAGCACAAAATGATACTTCAAAGTAAAAAGGCACACTGATTCTTTTCCCAGTAGCTGGGTGAGTTAGTTTCAGTCTGTGCTTAGAAATGAGACAAAAGCCAGGCGGTGGTGGCACATGCCTTTAATGCCAGCACTCGGGAGGCAGAGCCAGGAGGATCTCTGTTAGTTTGAGGCCAGCCTGGTCTACAGAGTGAGATCCAGGACAGGCACCAAAACTATACAGAGAAACCTTGTCTCGATTAAAAAAAAAAAAAATTGAAGCAAGCAAATGGAAACCGTTTACTGGTTTAAAGTTGTTATTTACTTTTCTTCTTACATGTGGTACTAAAATAAGCAAGTTATTTTGTGACTGTTTGGACTGGCATTTACCACTCTTTTGGATAGATAACATTGTACTTTTTTTTTGCATGCAGTTGATGGTTTATTCTGCAGTAGATTTAGGGGAGAGTAATGAGAGGAGATTTCAGAAGATCTTTAACCTTAAGTGTCTTTAATGAAGAAAACAAAAAAACCAAAAGTATTTCTGCCCATACAAGCCCAGTGCTTGCTTGAATTTTTGAGACAGGATCATGTAATATAACCCACCCTGACCTCAAACTCAAGATAGCCTCAGCCTCCCAAGAGCAATGTGCCTTCCATCCCATCTGGATGAGCTCAGTGGTCTGTGTGAGCCATGCTGCCCTGCCGTCCGTCCCTTCACCAAAAGAAAGCTGACTATGGCCACTCACCAAGCTCTGACAGCTCCGTCTTCTTTTTGGACCAAGTGTAGTACTGTAAAAGCCCTTTGTAGGCCTGAACAAGGTTGATCAACACTTCCTGAGAGGACGACTTTTCCCCATATCTCCATGTCTCTGCATCGCTGAGATTTCTGTTTGCATCCTCAAGCATTCCATGATGTAAAAGATACAATGCATGTTGTAAGGAGATCTGCACCAAAAAGAAACAACCACTGTTGCTAAAGTCAGAACTATTAGTCAGAAACCCCAGGAAAGGTGTAACACATGCTGGCCTAGTCCTGGAAACTATGCAGTAGAACCTTCAAATGAAAGTGAAAGCTCAACTGGGCGGTGGTGGCGCACGCCTTTAATCCCAGCACTCGGGAGGCAGAGCCAGGCGGATCTCTCTAGTTCGAGGCCAGCCTGGTCTACAGAGTGAGTTCCAGAACAGCCAGGGCTACACAGAGAGACCCTGTCGGGGAGGGGGGGGGGGTGTGAAAGCTCAGACAGTGGTATAGTCTATACGCTGTCATTTACATTTTTTAATCAAGTAAAGAAAGACACTGTGAAACAACTAACACTATGTAATTGAGAGTAACAGATATAAATACAGTGCAACACAGTGAGAGAACAGGGCATAGAAGCCACAATGTAGCCTGAACTAGTTGCTCACTCCACGGAACTTCACCTGTTGTCAATGACCCTTCAGAAGAGGCTGCTCAAGATAATGGCATAACCTTAGCTGCTTGACCTACAGTAGACAACAGCCTAACTAACAACTTCACACACGTCAAACATGCTCAGAGAAAACATCCTGCCAATGAGTGCTGGAGAATGGATTTAGTCTAAAGGGAAAGAGGATCCCTGAAACAAAGGCAAAAACAACCATAGAGCTGGGCGTGGTGGCCTCAGCTGGAATCCCAGCACCAGGAAGACTGAGTAGGACTGTGAGCTGGAGACTAGCCTGGGCTACACAGCAAGGCTCCGCCTCAACAAAATAAAAAGTGCATGTGTGTGTGTGGGGGGGGGGGGGAGTGCTAGGAAGATGATTCAGTGGATAAGCTATGCGGAGAAAGCATGAGAACCAGAGTTTGGATCCCCAGAACCCACAGAACAAGTTGGTAGGCATAGGGGCCTGCATCGGCCCAGTGCACAAGAGGTGGATACAGGATCCCAGAGCAAACTGGCTAGCCAGATTAGCTGGCCAGGAACCAGTTAGCTCTGGGTCAGCAAGAAACCCTACCTCAATAGGTAAGGTGGAGGATGATCAAGAAAGAATCCCAGTGTCAACATCAGACCTCCAGACTTAGACTTTTACACACACACACACACACACACACACACACACACACACACACAAAATTAGAAAATTGAACGAGTAAAAACAAAACCAAGAACCAGAAATGCACATTTTATGCTTTGCATGCTGTATGGTTTCTCTCATATTTACTCAACTTGTGGCCAAGTTCTTATACAACTTTACAGTCTTGAAAAAAAATTAACAGATTATTTATAAAATTACTAAAGAATGGTGTTCTTTTAGTTAGGAGTATATAATAGAGAAGAGGCTATAATACTGTGGGATGGTCTCAGTCCCTTTTGCAGACAAACTATTATTAAAAGACAGGAATTCGGAGAGAAAGTTCTATCCAAACAGCAGGAACGTTACAGCATCTGAACAAGTTCAAATTCTTACTTTGTTTCACAGTTTGCTTTTTTCCAAAAATGCCAGCTTGGCTCAAGTCAGTTCAGCAACCATGTGAGGATTGGCTGTGTCCACAGTGAGGACCAGCCTCATCTCTGAAGGACTGGGTTTGACAGCCAGAGACAGACCAACAGGGTTCCGATCAGATCACATGGAAGGGGCGGGAAACCAGAATCGAGCAGTGCGCACAGTAGTGTTCTCCCGTCTCCTTTACCCACGGGACTTAACTATTTTCCATGGTTTTCTATCTCAGCATTGATACAGGCAATTAAAATAAACACACAGTAAAAATATAAAATCTGGGGCTGGAGAGATAGCTCAGCAGTTAAGAACATTGGCTACTCTTCCAGAGGACCCAGGTTCAATTCCCAGCACCTACATGGCAACTCACAACTGTCTGTAACTCCAATTCCAGAGGATCTGACAGCCTCACACAGACATACATGCAGGCAAAACACCAATCAATGCTCATAAAATAAATCAATGATTTTAAAAAAATATATAAAATCTACATTCTCACCTTTAAATAATTCAAGACACCAATATTTTTCATCCGGTCAGCAAAGCTATTAAAAGTCTCCACATTGCTTCTGGGGTGATAAAATAGAATTTCACTTCCAAGCTTCCAAATGATCTATCAAAGCAGAAATTAGTATCAAAACAATAAATCCATACCTTATCCAGTTTCTTCCTACAAAACTGTGTTTGTTTTTTCCTGATTATAACATTTAAAAGCAACTTATACTTCCTCTCCATGGAGACCACCACTGCCAGACTTTACTACACTTCCCTAGCAAACCTGCATTCTTAAGTAGGTGGTAATCATTACATCTCAAAATTCTGCTGTATTGGTGATGTTTCTGCTGCTATGACAAAACACCATGACCACGGCACTTAGAAGAAGAGTGTATCTAGGCTCACAGTTCCAGAGGGTCAGTCTGCGATGGAGCACAAAGGCATGGTGGCAGCAAGCTCACATCTTGAAGGGCAAGCATGAAACAGAGTGATCTCTACACTCTGAAAGCCCACCTCCAGTGACAGACAGACTTCTTCCAGCAAGGCTCTATCTCCTAATGTCCCAAACAGTGCCACCAGTGGAACCAGAGCCTATGGGGGCATTCTCATTCACATCACTACCCCAGGTAAGAATAAGAGTGCCATTATTAAATCAGTGCTCTCTAGAAGGCACCATTAAGATGCATATTCAGTGTAAACTTAAAAATCAGTGTGAAATGGTAAATCAGAAAACAGGTTCCTACAGGGCTAACTCATCTTCAACCCTCCAAGCGCAGACAGCAGACATGTCCACACTCCCTGAACTTTCATCCATACTGAGTGTATGTGCTATGTACTTAGGCTGTCAATCGAAGAATATTTATCAGAAAAGACAAATTGCAATGAAATATATGTCCTCAGGCCACATTTTGGTGACAGAACTTGAGCTCTTCTTTTCTCAGGGAGCAAATGTCTATTTCTCTTCCAACCTAAAGTAGATTAATAAAATCAGGAGTCTTTACAAGAAGTTGCCTCTGCCTCTGCCTCCCCTGCTGGGCTATCAGGCGTGCACCTCCACACCTGGCTTTTTACACCAGGACATCAGGAGCTGGACAAAGGGCAGGGATGGGTATGCAAGTGAAGTCACTAGAAGAGGCCTCAGGAGGGTGGCAATGGCTGAAGAAAGACCCTTCCAAGAAAAGGAAATGAAAGGGAAAGAGTTTGCCTGACATGCTCCACTGAAAGCAAGGGCAGAGAGGCTAGAGAAGAAAACCCAAGGTAAAGAAATGGGGTCAGACAGGCAGACCAGGAAGAGGGTGAGCACATCCTGAGGAAGTCCACAGCAATTAAAGAACTGTGGCTGGTGCTCCAGGGAAATGGAAAGCCATCAGTGTTCTCATAACCAACCACAGTTTTGAGAAGTCCCATCTCCATCATTAGTCAACAGGGAAATGCAAATCATAACACGAGCAAATTCTACTTCACAGCTCCAAGTATCAAAAAAAGACAGGCATGGGTGCTCGTGCCTCCCAGCCTCGGGAGGTTTAGACAGAGGCCTGCTGTAAACCTGAGTCTGAGGCCAGCACGGTATCCAGGTCAAGACTTCCAGACAGACAGAAAGAAGGAAGGAAGGAAGGAAGGAAGGAAGGAAGGAAGGAAGGAAGGAAGGAAGAAAGAAAGAAAGAAAGAAAGAAAGAAAGAAAGAAAGAAAGAAAG